>JAODAL010076485.1:0-13610 GCA_025379985.1 Phyllomedusa bahiana | reverse complement strand
CTTTCTCTCCGTAAAAATCCACAAGGCCCGACAGTTTAAACAATTTCATGGGTTTCTTCTTTAAAGGCAGGGGTTTGGGGGTTTCCAGAGCTAGTGCGAGGGGGGGCGCATAAAGCTTTTGGGGTTTGACCCATTCAGGAAAGTGGGGCCCTGTTTTAAAGCTGTGCTGGGGGAAACCCGGAAAGAGGAGGGGAGGAGGTTTTCCCTAAAACACCGTTTGTTCCCGATGTCCCTGCCTTGGAAAGAGGTTGGCGCAAATTTTAGGCGGAGGAGGAAGATGGGGAAAGGGTCATTTTGCAGTGAACCCTGGGCCCCCGGAGGTTTGGGGAAATCAAGGCCAATCTCTCAACATGAGTGTTGGGGTTTCCCTCCATTTCCTCCAACATGATCCTCGCATTAAGGCCACCAAAAATGAACAACATTTTACGGGGGTGGCCCCCCCCTGGATCCCCGGTACAAAACCCAAAAACTCGCATTTCCCTTTCAACCCACCCAAAAAGAGAGAAAAATTTGCAGGGAAAAGGGGAAGCCCTTTGGCGGGATTAAATCAACTGGAGCCCATCTGTTTCCCGTCTGCTTCACTTTCCCCCAAAATGTCAGGGTTTTGGAGCAACATCAGCGACGTGCCCAGCATTTAGGTCCCAAAGGGTAGGGTCCCGGGCCCAGCAGGGCCCAAGGTGGCAGAAGCCTAATGGGGTGCCCTCGGGCCCAATCTTTGTTTACCACCTAAACCAACGAATGAAAATGCGGGGGCACAAAATCCCCCAAACCAGTGATCACCCTTAAGTTTTTGGGGGTGACGCCCTTTCTGCTCTCAACCCACCGATGTTTTTGTTTGTGTTGGCCCCCAAATTTGGATTTTGGGTATCCAAAATTTGGAAAAAATGGAACCGGCGGGCCCTGGTTCACGCCATAGAGGTGTTTTTCCCCCCCAGAGCCGCGTCTATCTGGGGGGCCCTTCAGCACAGCTGGAGGATTTTAAATTCAGACAAACGCACCCGGCTTTAAAACAAAAAAAATGTGGTTCGTTTGCTTTCATCAAGATGAAAAAGCTTGGATTTTCTGATGATGTTGTTCCCCCAAAATTCCCGAGGTAAACCGATTAGTTGGGGGTTATTTCACATTCCTTTAAACAGAAATGGCCCCTCTTGAAAAATGTTTTTTAAAATAAATCATTTTTACTGAAAATTTTTATTTTTCTTTTCCCAACAGTTCATTTTGCGGGTTTTGTGTGGGGAGATTTGAAAAAGCAGAAGGTTTTATGACAACACCGTATCCCAATTTTTACTCACTTTTTCTTAAGATTTTTTTCCCAACATTGTCAATGGTTTTGAGGTCATTTTGCTTGTGAAACAGCTTAATTATGGTCCTTTGGAAACAGAAATGTGGCTTTTGTGGCATTTCTCCCCACAATTTTTAATAGTGGTGAGAAAATCATATTTATAATTTTTGGGGTTTGTAGCTGTGAGATTCGCAATAATCACGGTCCTTTTGGAAAAAGAAATGGTGGGGTTTTTAAAATTTGGGATTTTTTCCCTTTACAATTTTTAACAGGGGCTGAAAAAGTCATTTTTTAATTTTTTGGGTTCATGCTGCTTTGAAATGCAGCAATACTTTCAGGCCTATTATAAAAAAATGTTGTTTTTTAAAAGACATTTGTTCTTTACAAATTTTCCAAAGTGGCTCAAAGGGTCCTGCTTTGAATTTTTTTGGGGGATTTTGCTTTGAAATGCAGCTATACTACAGGTCCTATTAAAAAAAAAAAATTTTTTTCTAACAGACATTTGTTCTTACAATTGTCAAGAGTGGGGTCAAGGGTGATGGTGCTTCGAAAAAGGAATAGGTAGGACAAAATTAATTTCAAAAAAAACTTGTTTTTGCAAGATCTTTAAACTTAAATATCAAAACCCCCGTATTGAGACAAACCCCTTTAATAAAAATTAAAAAAAAGAAACAAAGACATGGTGGGATTCCATCCTATTTTTAAAAAAGTGTTTTCTAGAATTTAAACTTTCTAAAAAAACTTGATTTACAAAATAGCTGGTAAAAAAAAAACCCCCTGAATTGTTCAAGGGAAGGGGACAGGGAAAATTGGGCCCCGGGTGGGAGGTTTTTTTAGAGGTAAAGGAGTTTTTGGAGCATGGAAAAGAGAAAAAAAAGTACAGAGACAATTTCCTCCAGCACCCTTGACTAAAATGAGAAAAAGAAAAGCCAAAAAAAAAGGGGGACCCGGGTGGGAAAAAGGAGCGTTAACCCCAGTTTTTCAAAAGTGAAGCTCAATTGGTCCGCAC
Organism: Phyllomedusa bahiana; assembly: GCA_025379985.1. Lineage (NCBI taxonomy): Eukaryota > Metazoa > Chordata > Amphibia > Anura > Hylidae > Phyllomedusa > Phyllomedusa bahiana. The sequence goes on along the minus strand of JAODAL010076485.1, from coordinate 11,319 downwards.
TCCTACGGAGGGGCGCGGGTTTCCCAGGTCTTGGGCTGGGGTTCTGAGGAAGGTGGAGTTCTCACACTTCCGCTTCCGCACTCTGCTTCAGCCGACAGTTTTCGATTGCTGCGTCAACCCCGGGCCCTTTTTAAATGGTTTTTTAAAAGATGACGGGGAAAGCCGCCTGGGCTCTCAAAGACCCATGTAACTCCGGCCCTTGGTCTGCTGTGGCACGGAAGGTTTTAGTCAATGTCCGTTCAAAATTAAAATGGTGGTTGGGAAAAACTCCTTTTTCCCCGGGTTTTTAAAACTGGGGGCCCCGAAAGGTTTAATTTGGGCATATGTGGCCCCGGCCCGGGAAAGTATATGTTCCCGTTTAACTAAAATTTGGGGGTTTAAAGATCCTTTTTCCGGCACTTTTTTTTTCTGGGGGGGCAGACAGTTTTTAAAGGGCAATTTCTGCCGGGCCCCGGGGGAAAAGGGATAGTCAAAGTCCAGTTCAACTAAAAAAGGTGTTGAAAGGGCTCCTTTTTCCGGCCCCTTTTTAATTTTGTGGGCAGACAGGTTTAAGGGTAAAGGGTGTGGTCCGGACAGGGGGTTTTTTCAATGTCCAAATTCAACCCAAAATGGTGGTTTAAAGAAATCCTTTTTCCGGCACTTTTTAATCTGGGGGTCAGACAGATTTAATGGGTTTTCTGCGGCCCAGGACAGTTTTAGTCAATGTCCTTTTAAAAAAATGGTGGTTGAAAAAACTCCCTTTTTTTGGGCACTTTTTTTTCCGGGGGGGCAGACAGGGGTTTTAAAGGTTTTTAAATGCGGGCCAGCACAGGTATGTCAATGTCCCCGTTTCCCCAAATAAAATGGTGGTTGAAAGATTTCCCTTTTTCCGGAAATTTTTTAAACTGTGGGGGCGGGGCAGGTTTTAAAGGTCATACGCGGTCCAGGACAGTTCTAGTCAAAGTCCGTGAAAATTTAAAAAAGGGGGTTCAAAGACTACCCTTTTTTCCGGCACTTTTTAATCTGTGGGTCCTGCAGGTTTTTTTGGTAAAGCTGCGTTCCAGGACAGGGATATTCAATGTCCAGTTCAAAATTTAAAAAGATGGTTCAAAAATTTTTGCCTTTTTTGGCACTTTTTTTTTGTGGGGGATGCAGGTTTAAGGGTCATGCTGTGGTACAAGACAGGGTTGTTTAATGATTTTCTGACTTTTTTTCTGTGGCTTTTTTTAGCCCCAAGTTTTGTGCCCAAGTGTAAACAGGTATCCTTTTGGTGTTGGGCTGTTAATTCTAGCTTCTCCCGGCCCCGTTTGGGTGTAAGAATGAAGGGTGGTTTTTGCTCTCCCATGGACTTTTAAAGGTCATCGCTTAAAATCGCTTATAATCGATGCTCATATGAAAAAACCTTAACGTTTGGGGGCCCCACTATCGACTATCGCCGATGTGTAGCCCAAAAAAATCGCTCAACACTAGTCCCGACCCGTTTCCCCAAGATATGGTTTTAAAGGGGGGAAAAATTATACATCTGTGTTTAGAGAAGGGTGATGGTCCAAATGATGGGGATGATGAAGCCCGGATCGGTTTGGCCCCTTTTTTTTTCCAAGTGGGTTTCCCTCCATTTCCCAAATTTTGATTGCCCGCATGTGACTAGACATGTTGGTGGTGGTTAAAAAACCTAAGATTCTTGCCCTTTCTTATGCATTTACGGGGAAAGGCGGCCCTTATAATCGCTGGGTGAATCAAAGGCTGGTCAAAAAAGGCCCAGGTTTTTGGAAATTTCCCGGACCTTTTTCGGCGATAAAACGAGGAGGTTTTCCGTGACCGTGGTGGCGGGTTTATATCAGCGGACTTCTGCGAACCCCCCTTCCCCTTTTTTAGGGGGGGGTTCCCTATTGACACTCCCCCTTTGTCTTCCTCCTCGGTCGTGATGAAGAGCTCGCAAGCAAATTTTTGCGAAAAAGGCCATGTTTTGGGTCCGCAATGTTTGTCATCATTTATCATAACACAGGTGACTTTGTCGTTGGGCCCTTTTTTAATTCCCGGAGTGGGGCTACAAGCAAAGGAACCCGGGAAGGCATTGCCGGGCTTTCCCCGGGATTTTTGCCGATTGACCAGCTTCCTTTTCCTCCTCTGATGGCTTTCAGTAACTGGGCGTCAGAGCAGACAAAATCACCCTCTTTGGCTTTGATCTTTCAACATCCCTTCTGACCCCAACCGCATTTTTGTCATCAAAGAGGTCTTCAGAAACTGGATTATCCACAGGGGTGGGTACACGAGATGACATTTGGGCTGCCTTCGCTTCATGTTGGACGGATGCTGACGATGCTGATGATGACATTTGTGGCCGTGTGAGATTCACAGGGCCCTGACCCAGCGATGACAGGCCTGACGGTCCTGCAACCGACGATCCGCTGGCATGCATGTTGTCGCCAGCACTGGAAGGAGCCCCTTTCTCTCGTCCCTCTCCCCCATGTCCTACCCCCTTTTTGCTCGCTTACCACCTGAATTTTGCTCCATGTTCAGAAAGATAAAAATTTGAGACGGTATGGAAGACTTTTGGAAAGTCTCTTATTAAAAGATGGCAAATCACAGCTATTCGAAAATCCCTCAAATCAAAACAAAATTGCTGGATTAAAATTTAATTGCAAGGTACCTCTATCAACAAAGCTTGACTGACCAAAAGTGAAAAAACACCTATCTGAAATGTATACGGATAATAAAAGGTATTTTTTGTCACCTTCAATCACCTGTGTTGACTACAAAATTGCTGGATTCAAATTAACGTGCAAGTTACCTCTATCAAAAAAAGCTTGACTGACAAAAGTGAATAAAAACCCCGTTTTCTGAAAAATATACGGATAATAAACAGTATTTTTGGCACCTATCAATACACCTGTGGTGACTACAAAATTTCTGTATTCAAATTTAACTGCATGGTGGCTCTATGAACAAGGCTGGACAGCGCCAAAGTGAAAAAAACACGATTGAAATGTATACAGTAATAAAAGGTATTTTTGGCACCTATCAATACACCTGTGGTGATACAAATTGCTGGATTCAAATTTAACTGCAAGGTACCTCTTTTCAAAAAAAGCTTGACTGACCAAAAGTGAAAAAAACACGTATTTGAAATGTATTTCGGATAATAAAAGGTTTTTTTGGCACCTATCAATACAACCGTGGTGACTACAAAATTGCTGTATTCAAATTTACTGCAAGGTGGCTCTATGAACAAAGAGGCCTGCGCAAAAAATGAAAAAAAAACACGTTTCTGAAATGTATACGGATAATAAAAGGTATTTTTGGCACCTATCAATACCCCTGTGGTGACTACAAAATTGCTTTTTTTCAAAATTTTCTGCATGGTGGCTCTATGAACATAGCTGGCCTGCGCCAAAAGGAAAAAACACGTATCTGAAATGTATATGAGATAATAAAAGGTATTTTTGGCACCTATCAATTCACCTGTGGTGACTACAAAATTGCTGTATTCAAATTTAACTGCAAGGTACCTCTATCACAATGCTTGACTGACCAAAAGTGAAAAAAACACGTATTTGAATGTATAGGATAATAAAAGGTATTTTTGGCACCTATCAATACCCCCTGTGGTGACTACAAAAATTGCTGTATTCAAATTTAACTGCAAGGTGGCTCTATGAAAAAAGGGAGGCCTGCGCAAAAGTGAAAAAAAAAACACGTATCTGAATGTATAGGATAATAAAAGGTATTTTTGGCACCTATCAATACACCCCGTGGTGACTACAAAATTGCTGTATTCAAATTTAACTGCAAGGTACCCCTATCAACAAAGCTTGACTGACCCAAAAGTGAAAAAAACACGTATTTGAAATGTATACGGATAATAAAAGGTTTTTTGGCACCTATCAATACACTGTGGTGACTACAAAAATTGCTGGATTCAAATTTAAGTGCAAGGTAACTCTATCAACAAAGCTTGACTGACCAAAAGTGAAAAAAACATCTGAAATGTATACTGATAATAAAAGTGGAGTTTTGCACCTAACAAATAGACCTGCAGTTATAGAAAAGATCTATATCTAATATAAGTTCAGGCTGCCCAACACCCAAGTAATATTTCAACAGAAAACTGTTAATAATAAGGCTATTGCAATGCAATGTCTACACTAAGTCTGGGTGCATAATATCCAGTATCCTTTAAAGAGCTTGTCTGTGTTTGTCCGCCACCCCCCTCCCCCGCTTCCCCTGTGACTTTACAGCGGTAAAATTCTCAGCCTAACTACCTAAAATCTGCAAATCTCTGATCTACCTAAGTTCTAAGGTTCACAGCTAAAAATATAGCTGTCTCTGTGAACAAATAGAATAATTTCGCTGAGCGTTTGCACAGAGGACTGAGCGCACGTCCTACTCCCTTTGAGATTTCTGACACACACTGATCATGAAGAGGAAGGGTGTTCTATGTAAAACGAGGTCATGTGATTTTTCCAGCCCAAACGCAACCATTCACCATCCCCGTCATGACGTCGCACACACAGCTCACCCTGCTCTATTCTCTAAGCTGATTTGTGGCCGCCAAAATGACAGGAAGCGCCGAAATGGCGCGATATTAATGGATTATGCACAGATTTTAACCAAAATTTCGCGTGATCTAAAACATCCGATAAACATAAAAAAAGTGCCGATTTAAATTTGTCGATAAAAATTTGCTAAACCTAATGGTGTATACTAAAACACAACATTGTATAAAGAAAAAACCCAAAGTTCTCGGCAATTTAAGTGGCACAACGTTCTACGCACCTGCGGTCTGTACGTGGAATAGTGTTTATTAACCCGCGTTCGTCCCGAAGAAATTCGGCCCCGAAAATAAATTTTGTGGGAAAAAATTCGGCAAATACCGAATCGAATTTTTAAAAATTCCCCATCTCTACCCACAACATACCTTGGCGCATTTAATAATCCAATTGCACCAGAATTCTGATGCAATTTGCACCAAAAAAAAATTATGTCTTGTTTTTGCCCCACTTTATTATGTGTTTTAGACAGTTTCTAGACGCTTCTTTGCCTTGTCCCAGAAAGGGGCGTGGTGTCTGTAAAAGGGCATGTTTAAAGAAGAGAAAAGCAGGTTTAGATGCGGTTTTCCTTGTGAAAAATTTTTGGGGCACGTTTTTGGCATAAAGCAAGCGAATAATAGAACTTAGACTGCAGTCTAAAATGTGGCAATTGAAGAATGTTTGTTAAATTTACACTGTATAGTATTTGACAGTATTGATAAACTGCCCCACGATCCCGTCTCTTAATGTTGGCTTTATCTGAACAATGCTTTTGTTACACATTAAATTGTTACACACGTTTCAGGGTCAGATTTGTTAAGGTTCTGCCATTTTTTCTTCAAGTTGAATTTACAAAAGGTTAGGGATATTTGGTTGAAATTTCTGGATGAGCATAACATTTCTTGATTTTTTTTTAAAAATAACAAAATGATACCACCTCTTAACTGTGTAATGCATATTTCCAACTATTCAGTGTTTTTTCACAACTTGCTGATCTTGAGGAATGAGCTTAATGGCAAAATTCACAACAGGTGTTTAATCCCTGAAACGCAAAAAAATTTAGGGGGGTCAATTTGAATTGGGATTTAAAAAAGTCTCATATCCGCTGTTCACTTTTGACATCATGGGGGCCCAAGACAACACTTTACAATTGTCAACAGTACCTCACCATTACGAGTCTTCAAGCAGGATGCTCTCAAACGGAAATGGCCATTGAGCTTAGAATATCACTGTTAGGGATGGTCAGGGACGCACACAAGACACGGACAAGTGGGGCTCGGGCCATGATCCCAACCTCTGCCCCCTCCCTTTTGGGGGAAACCCGGACCCCTTTTAACGGGCCCACCCCCCCAACCAGAAAAACCTAAAGGCCCAAACACTAGTAGTGTGCAAGACAGAGACAAACAAACAAAAAAACAAAAAAAGCCCAATATTTGACGGTCGGAGAGTCAGAAAAAGGGGGGGGCAGCCCCGGTTAAAAAGTGGTGGGGGAAAAGGGGGGAAGAAACCAGAAACAAAGAAAGATCAATAGCACAAAAAAAAACAATAAAAAAACGGGCCCAAAACTAAAAAAGGATAGCAGTATAGGGCACTGAGAAGAGGAAGCAGTGGAAATTATATAGGGAAAGGGCGGAGGAGCTGGGAAGGGGGGAAAGAACCTATCAATCCAGGGGACGGATTAACCCTATGAGTGTTGGAGGATTTCGGGCCCAAAGGGGCGTCGCCAGAAATAAAATCAAGATCGGGACTGCAGGGGAAGTGTTCACAAAAAAAGAGGAAGGGGCGAAGTTAAAAACCCACCGCGGCCGTACCCGGGCGCCCCGGGGCCCCCAAATGGCACAGACATGAATTTACCCCCCCCCCCTTGAGGACCCTCTGGACCCTCTTTAGACCCCCCCCTGGCTTGAAGGGGTTTGGCTTGGTGAAATTTTGTCCCCCAGCCCGGGGTTGCATGCATTTTTTTTTCCCCCTAGTTTGTTTACCCACAACCTTTCCCTCCAAAACCGTCCCCCTTTCCAGTGCCCCCAAGGTATTGGGGGGCCCGCTTAAACCCCCTGTGAGAGCCGATAATACGGTGTTGATCGGGGTTAAAATCCATGGGAGATGGGAAAACCAGGGCTTTTGGGGGAAAATGGGGGTGTGTGCAATAACCCCTCGGGGAGGCGTCGGGGTATTTTTTTGCCCTGTCACGGGTCTCCAAGAGTGAAAAAATCTTTATAAAATCACGCTGCCATAAAGGGGCCCCCAAATAGGTAGGGATGGGAAAGGTTTATCCGATGCCCGCGATGCCGGGAAATCCCCAAAACAGAATGGGGGAGGAACCTCCCCGGGAATTTTTCAGACGAAGGTGCATGGAAAAAAAAATTTTCCCCGGGGGGGTTTAAGTCCGGTTTGGGACCGAGCCTTGTGAGTTCGAAAATAGCAGAAAATTCGTCTTAGTAAGGTACCCAAACGTTACCCCTGGAGCAAGGATTTTTCCGTTCCTCCCCCGGGATGTCACTCATCCCAAAAAATTTGGACAAGGCGTGGGGCCTTAATATTTTAGCCCCTGGGCGGGTAGGTTGTTTAAAAAAGTTAAATTGGGCCCTTTCGCGCTTAAAGGGGGTTAAATTTGTTTAAAGCTTTGTCAAAAATATAAAAAAATTTTTTAAATCAAAAAAACAGTTACTCTATGTCTAGCCCCCCCCAAAAAAGGTGCCCTTCCATTTTCAAAGGGGCCCTTTTTAATGGTTACCCCAATTTCCCGGGTTCCCAATATCATATTTTTAAAAATCTCAGCGCTTTGAGAATTTCCTGGAGAAGAAGGCGATGAGTCTGAGGTTGGTATTTAAAGGGTTTAGGGTTCCCCCAGAAAAAGGCTCATACACCTGTTTAGATCATTTTACCTTCTACAACAAAGGGTTGTTCTGGGTCCCGGGGGACCCAAAACAGGTGCGAACAAAAAACCCTTTTTTTCAGAGTAACAAATGTTGCTTTGGCCTCTGGTGCCCAGGAGGTGGGGGGCATTCCCCTTTTTAGTAAGGGGAAAATAAGGGGTTTTAAAAACAGGGGGAAAAAAATTTTAAAGAATTTGCGGGTAATAGTTAGCAAAAACCCCCAGAAAAAGTTGGTTATCTTTTTAAGGTGGTAGGCCGTACCCACTCAGTGATGCCGGAAACCTTTTGGTTTAAAACCATACTTATAGAAATGGGACTCAGTTGTTCCCAGGAACCCTATTCTGGGGCTCTGAAAAAACATTTAGACAATTTGGGGGCATAATTGATTCTGACATAACTGGAGAGGACCTCCCCGAATGATCTTTAAAGGGGGATGTAATTCGGGGGGAAAAAAATGAGGATTTTGATTAGGAACCCAATTTCGAAATGACCCCAGAAGGTCCCCGAAAATGTCATTAAACAAAAACGTTGGGAAAAAGGCAGGGGGCATTTCAAAGACCGGGAAAGGGAAAAGACTAAGTATTTTAAAATGGGCCCCCCGGGGTAAAAAAGGCCGTTTTCCATTCGTACCCTTCTCTGATTCGAATCAGGTTGTACGGGCCCCCCGAAGGTCGACTTTAGAAAAAACCCTTGGGGGGCCCAAAACCTGATTAAAAAGTTAGGGGTAGGGGAAGGGATTGGTCTTTTATTGTTTTTTTTCTTTTTTTTTATTTAGCTCCCCCATTAGTCCCAAAACAAGGGCGGAGGGCCCCCAAACTTTTTTTTTTCGACAAAGAAAAACCCAGCCCCCTACCGGCGGGGGATAGGGCGGGTGGTTTTTTTTGTTGGGGGGGGGGGCCTTTACCCTGGGGGGGGGGGGGTTTTTTTCCCCTTTTTTTTATTTTTGACGCATAGAAATTTTCGCTCCGGGGGGAGATAAGTTTAAAAAAACGAAAACCCCCCAAAGGGAACTTTGGCCCCCGGAAAGAGGTCTATGCGCAGGGCATTTTGGCCCGGGGGGGGAAAAAGGTCCGCAACGTTAAACAAACGTCTCTTTGAAATCAGAGACAAAATCAGGAATGGAATGGTTATCGTTTATCGAGCATACCAAAGACTGTAAAGTTTTCAAATGGTCACCACATGAGTTCCCCCATTTTATCACCTTAGCAGTCCTCCAGTCAAATACCGGATTATGGAGGCGTAGCCAGGGTAACTCTAGAATAATGTCCATGGTAAGTCCCTCCATGACAAAGAAAGACAGTTGTTCAAAATGCAAACATCCAACATTCAGGGTTACTTCGGCAGTTCGGTATTTTATCCTTCCCTCCCCTAGGGGAATAGAATCTGCGCCTGAAACCGAAAAGGGAGAACATAGCGGAATTAGTTCTAACCCTAAGGCTTTGGCCACCGCCATGCTAATAAAATTAACGGCAGTCGCCGAATCAATCAAGGCATGGCAAGCAAAACTCTTGACCCCAAAGATTAGGGTTACAGGCAAGGAAAGCTTGTTATCCAAGTTAGGGGGTACCTGTACGCCTGAGTTATCCTTCCTAACGTTCTTCAGGCATTTGTTGCTTTCCCACGGGGACTTGGGCCTGGTAGGGCAGCTCTTCAGGACATGACCGTACTCTCCACAGTAGAAACACAACGCATTTTCCACCCGATGTTTCCTTCTGATAGCTGCTGACGTGGAGCCCAATACCATAGGTTCCTCTCCTGAACCCCAAGTGGGAGGTGGCGAAGGTAGTGGAGGAGAAGTAGCAGAACCAGCAGAGAAAGGTTGGACAGGAGAGTCAGCCCTGAACTGCCCAGTGGACCCCTCAATCTTCTCCCTGCATCTCTCCCTCAACCTCCGGTCAATAGATATAGCCAAAGTCATAAAGTCCCCTAATGTCTCTGGAATTGGATGGCTGACCATAGTATCCTTCACTGCCTCGGACAGCCCTTGTCTAAAGAGGGTTTTGAGGGGTTGGTCAGTCCACCCAATTACTGAACTCCATTGGTGGAATTCGGAGCAAAAATTTTTCGCGAGCAGGGGACCTTGCTGGATGGACGGGGAAAAGGGGTTTTCCAGAAAAAAAGCTCCCCGGGTTTGGGGGTCTCAAAAATTTTGGGGCCCCAGTGCTAAAAAAAATTTTGCCCACCGATCACCATTCCGGGGCCGGGGGGTATCCCTAGTGCCCCACCCTTGCGGGGGCCCCCTGGGGAGGGGACCCCGCCATGGCGATTTTCTCGGGCTTCTGGGGAAAAAAATGGGAAAACGGAAAAAAACAGGGGGCAAGTTTCCCCTGAAGGCCCAAAAAATTTTATCGGGGGTTACCATCTAAGAGTCAGGAAACCCCCATGTTGGGTTTGTGTGAAAAATTGTCCCAAGGCCCCAGGAGCAAGTGGGGTTATTTGAGGGGACGACTGGATGGGGGCCCGGGGGTTTAGCATAGCATCCGACAAAGTAGTCTGGGCAAAAAGACCCGAAAATGCCCTAAAAATTTGGGTTTTTAAATTTTCTTTTTTTTCCCAGGGGTCAAAAAACATAGTGGGTTTGTTCATTCTGAACCCCCGGGGAAATTTTGTTTGAAAAAAGGGGCGTAAAAATGTTGGGGGTGGGGGGGGGACGTACACAAGACAGGACAAGTGGGGCCCTGAACTGACCCCAAAACCCTTTTTCCCTCCCTTTTGGGGGGAACCCCGACTCCTTAAACGGGCCCGGGCCCCCAACCAAAAGGGGACTCAAGGTTTCACGGGAGTTTTTGTGCACAGACAGGGGACAAACAAAGAAACAAAAAAAGACGTAGTCGGATGGTCCGGGGGTAAAGAAACGGGGCCCGGGCAGTGGGTAAAAAGGTCGTGAGGAAAAAGGGAGAAACGAAAAAAAAGAAAGAGATCAATAGCAAAAAAACAACAATAAAAAGGGGGCTAACTAAAAAGGGGACTACCCAGAAATAGCGGGGGCACTGAGAAGGGAAGCAGGGGCAATATTATAGGGGGGGAAAAGGGGGGGAAGCGGGGAAAGGCGGGGATGGGCGGAGAACCTGTAAACCCAAAAGTCGGTTTAAACCCCTATGGGGGTGGAGGATTTTTGGCCAAGGCGTGGACTAAAATCAATCAAGGACTCGGGGAATTGCGGGGAAGTGTTCACAAAAAAGAGGAAAGCCCGCAGTTATAATCCCCGCGGCCGTAGCCGGCGCCCAGGGCCCGTTTGGCAGGGAAACGTGACAATCACAGAGTTCCCCCAACGGTTTGGCAACAGAAAATACAGAAGACGGGAAAAAGTTATAAAAAGGCAAAGAAGTGGATGCCCTTTTGGGGTACATCAACACACTAAGGGCCCGTTATTGAAAAAAAAACCCAATTTTTTGGGGGCCTGAGGAACCGAATGATGAATGTCACACAACTTCAGGCAGGTTTAAAGGAGGTGAGAGGCAACCAAGTATATCTGTTACATAAAGATTTACAATGGTAATACTGTATGTAATTCTTTTTTGAAGTATAAAAGTCAGGTAAACATATTCCTAGTGTGGTGATTATTGATGATCACCAAATCACTGTGCAATCATAACTTTTGCAAGAGGTTATAAAAACATTTAAAAAACAAAATTTAGAAATGAAATTTGTTTTGCAACTGAGCTGTGTAGTTAAAAAACAAAAAGGCCATAAACAGGTGCTTTGAGTATTCAACAAAAAAACCCTTTTTTTCATGCTTTTTGTTATATTAAAAATTGTGTTGTAAAGAGTCCAAATACTTAGCACTTCATATCCTATTGGTTCCTGCTGAGCCTCTATCCATAACATGCTAATTTCTGAGGGAATCTAATTGGTCAATGTGACAGAAATTCAACAATCAAACTATCATTTATCATCGATCTTCACTGTTACAAAAAAATAATTACTTCCCCAGC
>JAODAL010076484.1:0-13610 GCA_025379985.1 Phyllomedusa bahiana | reverse complement strand
GGGTGTATGAGCTTCGCCATTCATTACTCGTTCCAAAATGTTTTAACTGTAGCTTTTTGTACTGGGGGGAAATTGGTATTTCTCTTAAGTCGGTTTTTTACATTGCTCCCCCTAGGGGGGGGTGTATGAGCTTCTGATCTTTCATTATCTCACCTGTTTTACCTTTCCCAAGTAGACAGGGTTGTTTTTACCTCTACTGGGGTTAGTTTAGTCCAGCCATTGAGCTGTAAGTGTGGGCTTGTTGTGTTTTTGAGTAAATTTAGCCCCGTTTTTTTTACGATAAAAGTATTACAGCATTAGTCTATCATCTATATATCTATGGTGAGTACGGTGAAGAATTAATGGAACCTATTGACTAGTTCTTTTTTGCTGAAATCCTTTTTTTAAATTTGATCAACATTTTTATTTACAAATTCAGGGAGCACCAATCGGGGCAAAATGTTTGCCCTCACTGACGACCCTGTATTTGAAAACAGTTGGTGGTGGATCCACTGGACCCCCAAGGTAGGGGGAAGCCCACCCCAGGGAGGAATCTAAGTGGGCCCCGGTATTCCCCAAGCCCGCCGCAAAGGGGAGGGGTCTTGCTGCAGCGGGGCCCCACCAGGCATTCCACGGGCGGGGCTTGCTTGCGGTGGCGGCCGGGTACGAGGTACAGCAAGGCAGGCAGGTGGTAGTCGGGGACAGGCAGGTGGTGGGGCAATGGCAAGGTTATAGACGGAAACAGCAGGAGGTCAGGCCCGGCGGTTTGGGGTTCGTGGCCCCGGTAAACGTGGGCGTGGGTTCGGACACGGAAAGGGCAAACGGAACTCTTTTGACAGCTTTCTCCTAAGGACATACTTTAATCGGCGGGGCCCCCAGGAAGAGCCAGATTAAAGGGGGCGTGCCGCAATGCCCCAATTACCGGCGCACTCCCCCTTTTAAAATTTCAAACTGCCGGCGGGCCCCTAGGGGCGGAGCACGGGGGGGGCGGACCAGACAGAGCAGGAGGCGGCGGGGAAATAAACGCTGGCTGGTCCCGGGACCCGAGGGAACCCAACCCCGACGTGGGGAAAAGGGGTTCCCGGGGGAGCAGGGGCACCGGCCGCCTGCGAGTTTGTTGCACCGGGTTGATGCGGCGATGCCCCTAAAAAGGGCCCCGGGAAACGGGGTCCCAGTTTGTGAGAAGGCATCTTTAGGCGGACAAACAGACGAGAGCCACACCTTGTCCCCTGGGGAGAAATGGGGGGAAAAATTTCTTCTTCTGCCCGCTTGAGTTTTCCAATCGCCAAGCGCGGGCAACACGGGGGGGGGGGTCGAGACCAGATGACTTTCAATCTTGGGCCCGTGTGTCCGCCGCCGGGACCTCGAGGAGGTTGCCCAAGGGGAAAAGGGGGCGGGGAGGGAGGCCATACACGTGTGAAGGGGGAGGACCCCCCTGGGCCAGACTCAAAAAGTTTTAGGAGAAACCCCCACCCCCGGCAGTAAATTGGACCAATCGTCTTGACATGCCCAGACAAACGGCGAAAAGGGACATCCCCGACTTGGTTGACCCTCTCCCCTGGCGTTCGTCTGGGATGGTACGCCCAAGAGAAGCGGTTACCCGAAGTTGGTGCACAGGGCTTGCCAAAATGGAGCAAATTGGACTCCCGGTCCCCGGGCAATTTGCTGAGGGGTCCATGCGACGAAACACATGGGGGAAAAAAAAGTTCAGCCAGGCGGGAGGAGTGGAGCCCTGGCAGGGGAAGAAATGCGCCTTTTGGAAAAGGATCCGTAATCACCCAAAAAATGGTGTTGCCAACGACGGAGGGGGGTCATTATGAAGTCCATCGAAATGTTGGTCCCGGTTTATGGAGATGGGAAGTGGCTGAAATGGCCTGCGGCTTGTGACGGGCGTCTTGTTGCGACACAGGAGTCACAAGACGAAGATCCTAACATCCCTTTTCCGCTCTTGCCACCCAAGAACTGGGAATTTTGGGAGAAGGTTCTTGGGGGCCGGGGGCCCGCCCCCAAGAGCAATGTCCCATTTTAAGTCGTCTGCGAAGAGCAGGCGCAATAAGTCCTTCCAAGGGGCCTTCCGGAGGTCCCCGGGGCTGCCGAGATGGCCTTCTGGAGGAATTTTGGTTCTGGAGAAGTATCTTCCCCACCAGTCAGAAACCGGGAGAGGGCGTCAGCTCTCACATTTTCTTTGGTGGTTGAGTGGATCTGAAAAAACGAAACGGGGGGGAAGAAAAGCGCCACCCAGCCGGGGGGGGGGTTATTCGCTGAGCCGTCTGGAAAAATTGGGGGCTCTTTGGGTCCCAATAGTCGGATGGGAAAACGGGCCCCCCTCCCAGATAACCCCCACTCCTCCAGGGCCCAATTTTTTTGGCAGAGCTCCGGGCGAAAGGGTAATTCCTCTCGGCCGATGAAACGTCTTGGAGAAGAAGCCGCCGTTACGTCTTGCCTGGGCCCTTTTTTTTTTAAAATGCTCCCGGGTCCTAAGTGGGACCCCTCAAGGGAAGGGTTTCGTGGAAACCCGGTTTCAAAAATAGAGGCCGTAGAGAAGGGGGACTTGAGCTTTTGGGAAGCCCCCCAGCCCCGACCCGGCCAGCTGGGGTGGATTACTTGTTTCTTTGGGGAGGTACTATTGGGGCCCCAGCGTGAGAAGTGGGGGGGAATGGGGATAGTGTTGCAGGAAAAACCAAGAATCGGCTGGATAGCCCCAGCCCCATGGGGTGGGGCCCCTGCAACTGGGAGACAATTTTTCTGGATCCATCCGTAGGCCTTGGTCAGAGTGACGTCCCCGAAATGGGGGTGTTGTGGAAGAGGCACTTCCTACTTGGCATACAGGTGGTTCTCCCGGGGAAGTCCAGTACTGAGAAAAATGGCTGCGGGTGGGTCTCGGGTCAGGAGAGAACACCAGGAGGGCATAAGGTAGGGGCCACCCCGCAGGGGGAAGGGGGTCCCTAAGAAGCATTATACTCCTGAAGACGGGGGAGCGTTGCACAGTTCGAAGGGATCACCAGGCCCCAAAGTGCCCATCCCTGGGTTTTTAAGGCCGTCTTCCATTTGCCCCTGCCCATTTGGACCAATTGTAGGCCCCTCTAAGGTCCCAAATTGGAGAAAATTTGGCGCCCCCGCAAGGTCAAAAATTCGTGATGCGGCATGGATAATGGTTCTTTACCGTGATCTTTTCAAGCCCCGGGAATTTTATGCAGGGCCGCAAGGTTCCATCCTTTCTTAGAAAAAAAACCCCGCGCCAGGGGGGAGACGAGGGTTTCGGATGAACCCCTTCGGGGATTCTCGGGTGTACTCGGGCATGGCTTGGTCTCGGGAACCCATAGTGGGTGACCGGCCCCCGGGCGGACTGGCACCCGGCAGTAAGTTGATTGGGCAATCTATGGGGGATGCGGAGGAAGGACTCTCAGCTTGTCTCTCAGAGAACACATCGGCTACTCCAGATATTGGGCGGCAGCCCGGGCAAGGGTCCTGAAGGTTTCGCGGGGGAGCCGAAGCACCGAGCGAGGTGCCACCAAAAAACGCCCCCGCAGTTGGGACCCCAATGAATCACCTCTCCCGTAGGGCCAGCCAGGATGGGAGAGTGGAGCCGCAGCCATCGGGTCCCAAAAGGATCGCCCCACGAAGAGGAGCAACACGTGAGGAGACTTCTTTATGCAGGCCCCCACACGGAGGGGGCGTGGCTTTTGACAAATGGGATTTTCGCTAACACTCCCCCCTGACGGGGAGCTGTGAGGAGGGATCTGTGGGAAGGGGAGGCTGTGGGGATGGATGCTGGGGGGGGGGGGGGTGTGGGGAGGGATGGTGTGGGAAGGGGGGGGTGGGGGGGGTCGTGGGGAAGGGGGGCTTGGTTAGGGATGCTGGGGGAAAAGGGGGGGGCTGTGGGGAGGGGGCTTTTGGGGGAAAAGGGGGGAGGCTTTAAAGGGAGGGCGGCTGTGGGGGGGGGGGGCTGTGGGGAAGGATGCTGTGGCGGGGAGGCTGGGGGGCGGGGGCGGCTGTGGGGAGGGATGCTGTGGGAAGGGGGGGTGTGGGGAGGGATGTTGTGGGAAGGGGGGTGGCTGTGTGGGGGGATGCTGTGGGGAGGGGAGGCGGTGAGGAGGGAGGCTGTGGGGAGGGGAAAGGCTGTTTTTTATGGGGGAAGGGGGAGGCGTGGGGGGGAGGTTGGGGGAGGGGGGAGGGGCTGGGGGAAAGGGGAAAGGGCTGGAGGGGGGATGCTGTGGGGGGGGATGGGTGTGAGGAGGGAGGCGGGGGGAAAGGGAAAGGCTGGGGGAAAGGGGAGGCTGGGGGGGAAGGAGGCTGTGGAAAGGGGAGGTGTGAGGAGGGAGGCTGTGTGGGGGTGTGGGAAGGGGGCTGTGGGGGGAGGGCTGTGGGGGGGGATGCTTTGGGGGGGAGGTTTGTGGGGGGGGGAGGCTGGGGGGGGGGAGGCTTGGGGGGAAGGGGGGGTTTGGGGGAAGGGGCAGGCTGTGGGGGGGGGGAGGCTGGGGGAAGAGGAGAAGTGGGGGGGGGAGGTGGGGGGGGGGAGGCGAGTGGGGAGGGGAGGTGTGGGGGGGGATGCTGTGGGAAGGGGAGGGTGTTGGGGAAAGGGTTGCTTTTGGGGGGGGGAGGGGGGTGGGGAGGGTTGTGTGGGGGGGGGGGGCGGGGTGAGGGGGAGGCTGGGGGGGGGGGGAGGCTGTGGATACTTTTGGGAAGGGGGGCTGTGGGGGGGAGGCTGTGAGGAGGGATGCTGTGTGGAAAAGGGAAGTGTGGGGGGGTTTGCTTGTGGGAAGGGGGAGGCTTTTGAGGAGGGAGGTGGGGGAGGGAGGCGGGGGGGGAAAGGGGAGGTTTGTGGGGGGAAGGGGCTGGGGAAGGGGGGGGGCTGTGAGGAGGGAGGCTTTTGAGGAGGGCGGGGGAAGGGGGTTTTGGGGGAAGGAGGGGCCCTTTTGTAGGAGGGATGCTGTGTGGGGGCGGCTGTGGGGGGGGGTGCCTGTGGGGAGGGAGGCTGTGGGAAGGGGAGGCTGGGGGAAAGGGGGGGAGGCTGTTGGGGGGGGGGGGCTGTGGGAAGGGTGCTGGGGGGGGAGGGAGGCGGTGGGGAGGGGGGGCTGGGGTTGTCCCATGCTGTGGGTCCCGTGCTGTGGGGTGAGGGTTTCTTTTGGGGTGACGTTTTTGTGGGGTACCCTGCTGGGGGGTGAATGTGTGGTTTTAACATACTGGGGTTTGCTGCTGTGGGGGGGGATGCTGTGGGGGGACTTTGCTGGGGGCGACATGTGTGGGGGGGGTCTTGCTTGGGGAGGGAGTGGGGGGGTGCCCATCTGTGGAAGTGGGCTTGCTGGGGGGTGACATGCTGGGGGGTGAAATGCTGGGGGTGACATGCTGTGGGGTGCCTTTGTTTGTGGGTGCCCATGCTGGGGGTTTGCTGGGGGGGGACTTTGGGGGGGGGTGAAATGAGGGGGATGCTGGGGGCTGACTTGTTGTGGGATGTGGGGGGGGTTGCCCATGATGGGGGAGGGCGGGGGGGGTGAAGGCTTTAGGTGCTGGGGGTAAACCCCTGATGGGGGTGCTGGGGGGGGGGGGGTGGGCATGGGGGTGAGGGGAGGGGGGGTGGAGAGTTGTGGGGTTTTTGGGGATGGGGTCGGGTCAGAGACTTGGGGTTTTTTGGAACCCCTTAATCCTGTGTTTTCCAAATGTTTGGGTTTGGGGGATCTGAGCCTATCCTGGGTTTTTCCCCTTCCTGGGGGTTTTGGGGTTTTTTAATTTTTAAGCCTATCCTGTTTATCCCCCTGTGGCGTTCGGTTTTCTAATTTTTCCCTGTGTTTTTCCAAACCTGCGGGCCCGTTGAGTAGCTAAGCCTATCTGTGTTATCCTCCCTGGTGGGTTGATGATCTAAGCCTATACTGTGTTTTCCCACCTGCTGGGTTTGGGGATCTTTAAACCTACCTGTGTTATTCCCACCCGCTGGCGTTGGGTATTTTAAGGGCCTTTTCCTGTGTTAGCCTACCTTTTGGCGTTTTGGGATCTTAAACCTATTCCTGTTTTTTATTTACCTGCTTTTTTTTTTGGGCCCTCTTTCGGCAAAAAAATGATGTGCTGTACTGTATAAGCATGTTTCTGGCCGGGGGGTTTTACTTCTATTAACGGGGTTTGTGCCCAATTCCCTTTGACTTTTAAATTTCACTTTTTTCTGGGGCGACGTAAAAAATTTGGGGGAAAAAAACCCGGGAATAATTTATAGCCCTTTTAGTGGGTGCTAAAGAATTACTTTTTGCGCACTGTACATATTTGCATTGGCACTAAGGGGTATTCCACTTTAGGGGCTTGTTGGTTTGGGAGTATACGGGATGATGGCCTGTGTGCACTGGTTTTCTACCACTTAAGGGGCCTGTATGGGGGTAAATTTCAAATCTGCAGGCCCGGGGTACAATGAGGGCTACCCCCTTTTTTGGTCACTGGAAAGGGGGTTTTATACCGTCTGCGAGCTGTTTTACACTTGGTTTCAACCACTTTTTTGGGGCCCCTGTGTAGAGGTAATATACAGTCTGCCAGTGGCCTGGGTTCACTTTGGGACCTTCCCCTATATGGGCACTGTATGGTTGGTAGTTTTACAGTATGATGAGCCTTGTACATTTGGGGTTTACTCCACTATATGGTACTGTATGGGGAATATACAGTCTGCAGGGTCTGTTTACAAAAAGGGGACCCACCCTATTTTTTCATTGTTTTTTGGGGGGAGTATACAGTTTGGGGAGCCCTGTGTCACTGGGGTCTTCCCCTATTATGGTCCTTTTTTGGTGGTAATATACATTTTGCAGAGCCTTTTGTACACTGGTTATTTCCAATATATGCCCCCTGTTTTGGGGGGTTATATATTGGGCTGCAGAGCATGTTTTACACCGGTGGGGGTTCCCCTATGTGGTTTCCCGTTGGGAGAGGTAATAAAACAGTCTGGGAGAGCCCGTGGAAAACTGGGGTTTTCCCTTTATTTAGTCAAGGGATGGGGGGTAACCAAAACAGTTCCATGGCCAAAAATTTTGAGAATTTATAAAAAATTTTTAATTTTTACAAAGTTTACTGCATCAGGTTTTATAATGGCAATTTGCATTTTACTCCAGAAAGGGATTTAAAAAGTGTTTAAACTAAAAAGAAAATTAATTTCAAAGTCAATAGTTTTCCTAGAAAAAAGAACCCTTTTTTCCCCCAAAAAACCCTTTTTAACCCTTTAAGGCGGCCTGGGCCCCTTTTAAAAGGGGCCCGCTAAAATGTTTTCAGTGATTGCTCCAATTTTAAAACAGGTTTTGGGTGTGATGAGGACAGGGCTGGAGATCAATCGTCTTTATTAAGTAAAAACCCTCCCCCCACTGGACAATTTTAAAAGGAGGCTGGTGCTTGGGATTTTTTGTTTTTTCTTCTGGTTAACCATGGTTATCTCCCCAAAAAAAACACGTGCGTAAACATTGCACTGCACAAAATGGCCTTTAAAAGGGAAGAGTATCGCAGCTTAAAAAAGTTGGGACCCCAGTCAAAAAATCTTCGCATCATCAAGGAAAATTTAAAGGGGGGAGGTTTTCCTTTTGCCAAAAAAACTCCAGGGGCGCCCCCGAAAGACCAAGGGCCCCAAACACCTTAACCAAACTCTTAAAAATGTTTCAGTTCGGAATCGGGGTACCCGCAGTGGGAGAGCTTTCTCAGGAAAAGGGGCAGGCAAAGGGGTGAGGGGATTGCATGCACTGTGAGGCGGGAAAACTCAGGAGCAAGGGGCCTGGTGTCAAAGGGGGGCAGCCAAAAAAGCCACTTTCTCCAGAAAAAAAATCAGGGACAAGACTGATATTCTGCCACCCGGTACTTGGGGGGAGGCTGTGGGACTGGTGTTAAAATTTTTTTTTTCAGATGAATCCCCTTTCCCAATGTTTGGAACCCTCTGGAAAACAGCTTTTTTCGGAAAAAAGACAAAAGGGGTGCGATTTTCCACCAAATCTTGTCTTATGCCAAATGTAAAGGGTTTTTTAAACCTTTTATTTGGGGTGGGGTTTACTTCTCAGCCAAGGGAAAACGGACCCCTCTAAACAGTCTTGGGCCCAAAAAAACAATCCATGATAAAAAATGGTTTCCAGGGAAAGTCCCCCCGAAAAGGGAATTCTCTCAACCGTCCAAGAAACAGTTTGGTGATCAACCCAAACCTTTTTCCCGCAAAGATGGAGCCCTTGCCTAAAGCAAAGGTGGAATTTAACTAAAAGGCTCAGGGAACCCAAAACATAGAGATTTTGGGTCCTGACCCGGGAAAAATCCCCAGATCTTTAATTCCCCTTGAGGGAAATTGGGGGTCAATTTTTCAAGAGACGGGTGGACAAACAAAAACCAAAAAAATTGTGACAAAATGCAAACTTTTATTGGCAAGAATGGAATGTTTCAGTCAGGTTTTTGGGCCGAAGGGGTTTTGGGAGCATGCCGGGAGAATTGCAGAGGTCCTGAAGAAGAAGGGTCAAAACTGCAAATATTGACTTGCTGCATTAACTCATTTTAACGTCAATAAAAGCTTTTGTTAATCATAATATGATTGCAATTGTTTTTTCTGTATGTGATAAAAAACATCTAAACAAAACACACATAAAAACCAGAGGGCAACAGATCATGTGAAAATATAATATTTGTATCATTCTCAAAACTTTTGGCCATGACTGTACAGTCTGGAGAGCCTGTGTACCCTGTTGTCTACCACTATATGGTCACTGTATGGCTTTTAATTTACGGGTCTGCAGACCCTGTGTACCTTGGTGTTCTCCCATATATGGTCACGGGTAAGGCATAATATACAGTCTGCAAGGCTGTGTACATGGTGTCCACCACAAATATGGTCACTTTTATGGCAGTAATATCTAGTCTGCAGAGCCTGTGTTCACTGGTATCTACCACTATATGGTCACTATATGGCAGTAATATACAGTCTGCAGAGCCTGTGTACACTGTTGTCTTCCACTATATGGTCATTGTATGATGGAAATATTGGTTGCAGTGTCGAGGTTTATGTTCAGGCACAGTTTGGCGTTATCTCCAGTTTCCTGGATGCTAAATGGTTCTCCAACGTCTAGGAAAGCTGGGGTGACAGCTACCCTTCATTAGCTTTTTCTAGAGCCGTTACATGTTTATAGTGGGCGTGGCTTTTGTAAAGGGGTGTGGCATGTTTTGAAAGGGGCGTGTAATACAAATTGTTTAAAGGGGGCGATTTAGGTTTTGTGCCTAGGGCAGAATGCTATAAATTTCAAACCCTGCCAGTAGGCGAATTCATTAGAATATAGCGAGCCTGTTCTAATACAGAATCGTACAATAAACTTATGCAAGCCTCTAAAGAGAGGTTAACCAAAAGAGAATATCCTAAGTGGATGTTAAACAGAGCAGAACAAATAGTCTTCAAAAAAAGAGAGAACAATTTCTCAATGATAATAAAAAAGAAACAAATAGTAGTACTACACATAAAGATAGTATCCCTATTACATTTTCCACTTGGTATAGTAAACAATATCATAGGCTCACTCATATTATTAAAAATCTTACAGGAAGGTTGTAGATGTGCCCCTAAAAACAATTTCTCTCTAGGGTCGATGTTGTCTCCAAGTTTGTATAGAGAAAATAATACATCTAATACATCAAAACAGGCTATAGTGGGGAATTATGCCTGCGGTGATAAACGTTGTGGCATCTGCCAATACATGAACAGAACTAAGTGCATACACTTATGTTCATACCTTGTCAATAACCATATTAATTGCAATACAGATTGTGTTGCATATATAATCGAGTGTACCGCTTGCAATCTAAACTATGTAGGTTACACTACGTATCCTCTCAAAAAACATATCTTGGATAGTAAGAAAATAACATCTACTACCGTTTCAGACGCCTCTAACATTTTGCACATATACACAATGGTCATTTAACCTCATTTAAATGTTACATAGTTACATAGTACGGTTGAAAAAAGATAAGTGTCCATCAAGTTCAACCCAAAGGGTTTGTGAAAAAAAGGGGTGAAGGGAGGGAGAAAGGATTTTAAAACCCCGCCTCCCCCTGGTTAAGGCTTTAAAAAGGAAAAAAACCAATCTGTCGGGGAACCCCCTTCTGACCAGAGCCCCCCCCAGCAGGATCCGAATTTTACTTTTTACTTCACATTAATATTCTTTCGTTAGGTAGTTATCTAAACCTTTTTTGAAATCCCAATGTTCTTGCTGTGCCCGTCCTAGGAGGCTATTCCAAGATTTACGTCTTACGTGAAGAAGTTTTTTCCCTTGGAGTTGAATCCTTATCTCTCTGCCGAAGGGGAAAGTCCCCTTTCTTTTGAGGGGTCTTGACATGAAATACTTTTTTCCCCTACTTTTGTCATATGGCCAAAAAATTTTGAGAATGATACAAAGGTTAATTTTTAAAAGTCTTGCATCAGGTTTTATAATAAAAATTTTTATACTCCCGATGTTATAAAGAGTGATCAGCTTAACAGCAATTATTGAAATCAAAAATTTTGGGAAAAAAACTTTTTCCCCAAAAACCCTTTTTTTTCATTGCAGGTGTTAAAGGACCCGTAACTCGTTTCAGTGATTGTCATTAACACAGGGGTGGGGGGTTTATGAGGAAGGTAGTTGTGTTGAGGATTATTTGACAAAGTTGAAATCGGCACAGTTTTTATGTTGGTCGAAATTTTTAGATCATGCGATTAAATTTAGGTTAAAATCTGTGATCATCTTTTAATATCGCGCATTATCGGCGCCTTCCTGTCATTTTTGGCGGCAGCAAATCAGCTTACTGAATAGAGCAGGTGAGGATGTGTGTGCGACGTCATGACTAGGGATGTGTATGGTTGCGATTGGCTGGAAAAATCACACCCCCCCCCCCCCCCGAACTCGGACTTTTTCATAGAACAGCCCTTCTGTTCATGATTCAGTGTCTCTCAGTATCTTCATTGGCGTTGGATGTGCGCTCTGCCTGCTATCCAAACAGCCTCACGCAAATTATTCTATTTCTTCACAGAGAAAGCTTCTATGTTAGCTGTGATCCTTTACAACTTAGTTAGATTGAGATTGGTAGATTTTATGTTAGTTTAGGTAGCAGAATTTTAAAGGAGAATCGATCCGCTGTAAAGTCACGGGGGAGGGGGGGGAATGGGGGAGGGGGGCCCGTGGGCGAACAAAGACAAAGCTCTATAAAGAATACTGGATAAGTTCACCAAGGTTTAGTGTAGACATAGCACTGCAATTAGCTTTATTATTAAAAGTTTTCTATTGAAATATTTTCATAGGATATTGGGGCAGCTTGAAAACTTATTTTAGGATACACAAACTTTTCTTTTAACGTAGGTCTCTTTGTTAGGTGCAAAAATCTCTTTTATTATCAGTATACATTTCAGATAGTTCGTTTTTTTCAATTTTGCCCATTCCAGGCCTTTGTTGATATAGCCACCTTGCAGTTAAATTAGAATCAGCAATTTTTGTAGTCAGCCACAGGTTGATAGGTGCAAAAATGCCTTTTATTATCCGAATACATTACAGATACGTGTTTTTTCACTTTGAGCCACTACAAGCTTTGTTCATTGAGGCACCCTTGCACTTAAATGTGATACAGCCAATTTTGTTGTTCACCCACAGGTGAATTGATAGGTGCTCAAAAAAATACCCTTTATTATCGAAATACATTTCAGTACGTTGTTTTTTCACTTTGGCGCACTCAGGCTTTGTTTAATGAGGCACCTTGCACTATAAAATGTGATTATAGCAATTTGTAGTCACCACAGGAGAATTGATAGGTGCCAAAAAAATACCTTTTTTATTCCAATACATTTACAGCATACGTGTTTTTTTTCACTTTTGCGCACTACAGCTTTGTCATTTGAGGCAACCTTGCACCTTAAATGTGAAGAATACAGACCAATTTTTCTGGTAGTCACCACAGGTGAATTGAAAGGTACCAAAAATACCTTTTATATCCGAGAATACATTTCAGATACGTGTTTTTTCATTCACTTTGGCGCGAGGCCAGGCTTTGTTGGATGATCTACTTTGCAGTTAAATTTGTATTACAGCAATTTTTTTTAGTCACCACAGGTGAATTGATAGGTGCCACAAAAAAATACCTTTTATTATCCGAAATTACATTACAGATATGTGTTTTTTTGCACATTTGCCAGTACCAGAATTTGTTGATAGAGCCACTTCCGTTAAATTTGAATCCAGCAATTGTGTAGTTACCCCACAGGTGAATTGATAGGTGCCAAAAAATACCCTTTATTATCCGAAATACATTAAGGGATACGTGTTTTTTCACCTTTGGAGCACACTACAGCTTTGTTTCATTGAGGCACCTTGCATCTTAAATGTGTAATACAGCAATTTTGTAGTCACCCACAGTGAATTGAAAGGTGCCAAAAAAATACCTTTTATTATTCCGAATACATTTCAGATACGTGATGTTTTTTCACTTTTGGCGCAGGCCAGCTTTGTTGATAGATCTACTTGGCGAGTTATATTTGAATCCAGCATTGTGTAGTTACAACAGGTGAATTGATAGGTGCCAAAATTTACCTTTTTTTTATCCGAATCATTCAGATACGGGTTTTTTCCTTTCCCCAGCCGTTTGTTGTAACATTTTGCAGTTAAATTTGATCAGCAATTTTGTGTCCCCACAGGTGAATTGAAGGGGAAAAAAAACCTTTTTTTTAACCATACTTTTCAAAGGGTTTTTTTTTCTTTTTTGGCACAAGCTTTGTTGATAGATCTACTTTGCTTTAAATTTGATCCAGCAATTTTTGTTTTTTTTTGGGGATTTAAATGCTGTTTTTTTGCCGTTTTTATAAGAGACTTTAAAAAACTTTCCACCCCCTTCTCAAATTTTTAATTTTCTGAAACTGGGAGAAATTCGGTGGTAAGCAGAAAGAGGGGGGTTTGGAATGGAGGTGGGTACGAGGGGAAGGTGCCCCTTCAGTGCTGGCGACAACATTGCCAGGGGTTCGTCCAGTTGCGGACCTGGGGCCTGTAATCGCTGGGTCAGGGCCCTGTAAATCCAGTAACGAACCCCCCAACCCCGGGGGAAAATCCCTGCTCCAGCGTCTTACCCCCTCGTCCCCCCGTAGGGCCCAAAAAATGTCGTCTCAGCTTCATAATCGTTTCCCCAACAGAAGCGCCCAAATGTCAAATCGTTTTCCCCCAACTGGGGGATAACCCATTTTCTGAAGACCTTTTGATGACAAAATGCGGTTGGGGTAGAAGGCTTTTTTTTAAAAAAGGATCAAGGGCAAAGAGGTGATTTTTTGCTCGGGAGCCCAGTTCTGATGCCATCAGAGGGGGAAAAGGAAGCCGGTCAATCGGAAAAAAAAATTTCCCGGGGCGGGGGCAACGCCTTGCGTCCCTTTGCTTTACCCCGGCTCCTGGATGCGGGAAGTAGGACGAGAAGTCACCTGTGTTGGATGATGGACGAATTGCGGATTCCAAAAGGGTCTTTTCAGCAAAAATTTTGCTTGCGAGCGCTTCATCATGGGAGGGGAAGACGATGGGGTGTGTTCGTAGGGTTCCGCCTAAAAAAGGGAGAGGGCGGGTGCCAGAAGTCCCCTGATTGATTCCGCCCAAGGTCAGCGAAAAACCCCGCTCCTCGCTTATCCCCGGGCCCAAAAAGGCCCCAGGACC
>JAODAL010076483.1:0-13610 GCA_025379985.1 Phyllomedusa bahiana | reverse complement strand
GGGGGCGGGCGCTCAGGGAGGTGGGGGCGGAAACGGGCCCCCGGGGGCGAGGGGCCTTACCTCCGGGGCCCCCAGGGCAGGGGGGGCCCACCGGGGGATCCCCCGGTCCCCCCGGCGGCCCATCCACCTGCTTTTAGGGGCCGATCACACGGCACAGTGCAAATACCGGTCGGAAATCCCTCATAGTTTAAATTGAAACACTTTATTACAGGGGTTACCTGGGACTTACAAAAACTCGTTGGTGTTCCCTGAAGCATTTTCCTATACAAAACCCCCCTGGGGAGCTCTGGACCCCCAGGCTGACTGAAACAGAACCTTCCCTGGGCTCCTTTTTGCACTGGGGTCCCGAGACCTAGGGCGGGAATTTTCCTTTTGAATAGCCACAATCACAGGGCGGCAATCAAAAAGGGTAAAATGTGGGGGGATCGGAAATTTTTTCCAGCCCCTGCCATTCACAGAGACTGCTCTAGGAATAGAGCGGTTAACTATAGCTCTGTCCTAAGGCTATATCTACACAGCAGAGGTTTCCCGTCGGATTTTCAGCGGTTTTAGTAATTTGTAACCGTTGAAAATCCGACAGAAAAAGGCCCACAAGATTCAAAAAAAAAACTCCTGTAGTCCACGGGGTTTTTTCTTCTGCCGTTCGGGTGGCTTTTTTAGGAACATGGTAAAAACCAATGACGCCCGGAAAAAAAATTTACTATTGAAGTCTATTCAACCCCCCAGAGGTTTTTTTTGTGTTTTTCACCATTTTTTTTATGTTTTTGGTAAGTTCGCTAAAAAACTCCCAGGTTTTTAAACAAGGAATGAGTTTTTCATACTTTAAAACCGGGCCCCCCAAAAAAAGGCCCCAAATGTACGATGATTGCCATACTTAAAGCCCTCCAAAAAACCCAAAAAAAAAACCTAAAAACCCCCCAAAAACTGGTCGGAAAACCAGCGCTGTAGGGCAAAAAATGCAAAAATATCAGGTTCAATGTGGTTTTTAGGTTTTGGTTTTTAAAGGGTTTGGTTACTGTGTGGCCTACCCCCAGGTTGGAGCGCAAACCCTCTGTAGGGCCCAAGCCTTTTGGGGTCACTGCGAAAGAGACCTTCACCCCTTAGGATAAAAAAAGATTGTTTTGGCAAAAAAGAAAAGCAGGAATCAGCTTTATTCCCCGATGAAGAACCATAAGTTTTTTGGGCCATGAGGCATCTGATTTGGTTTGAACAAAACAACTTTGGGGGGTTTTTTGATTATTTGAATACTTGTGAGTCTTCCACCCATTTCCCCAAAGTGGAAGTCTCCCATAAGTTACAATTTTTGAACTTTGGTTATTTTGAAAAATGATGGTATTAAAAAATGATTTATTCGTAAAGACAAAATAGGAACAATCCCTTAGCATGTGCTTCACCCTAAAATTTTTGGGGACCCCCTACCGTGGAGCCAGTTACTTAGAGTTAGGCTGGTTCACATGGTTTAAACTGCGGGGCGTAATTTTTCGCCCCGAAATTTCGCCGTGTGCCGGGGGGGCGGGGGGGGGGAGCGGGGAGTGGGGGGGCCCGCACTTCGAGCCCAAAGACATCTTTTCTAGCGGGGAACGCCCTAGAAATGCCCTGTCTTTTATCTCCCCCCTCGGCGTTTTGCCGAGAGGGGGGGGGAGACTTAATGCATAGTTCTCTAGGGAAACTGGCATTACCGAAGTTACGGGGACGGATTCGGGGCCGCAATTGGGATTGGTGCGTAATTACGGACTGAATTATGCCCAAAATAACCCCGTGTGAACAGGGCCCTTAAAAAGGTTGTGTTGACGGGAATTTTGGAGGAGGGGGTGGAAAATATGTGCAGGAAATTTATCTCTGGGTTCCCCCAAAAAATTATTACAACAAAAAGGTTTAAAGAATTTAGATACTATCAAGGGGGATGATTGGCGTCGTAAGACAAAAGAAGCCCAAGTTGACTGGTATGAATGTGTTTGTATTAAGGTTTAGTGACTGTTTCCATTTTTGCAGCATTCTACGTGGATTTAAGAATGCTACGTGACCATTTTTCCAAAAAGTTCCTGATTTCCAAAGGTCCCAAATGGCGTATAAAACTAATAAAAACCTGGGGGAAAACTGGTCGTTTGTTTTTGGGGCCAAAAAAAAAAGGGTTTTGGGTACAAACTTTTCTAACATCAAAAAAGGGGTAATTTCCCTTCCCTCAATTTTAATGCAACTGAAACAATATGATTTAAAGGTGATTCTTTACTAAACCCCACAGGGGCAAGTTTTATCACATTAGGGGAGCGCTAAATGTCGTTCCAGTTATGTGAATATGTGCTACTTGCCTTTGGGGCTTGATGTATGTTGGGGAGACACGATGGAAATCCGTCAAAAGGTTAATAAACATAAAAGTACGATTAGGAAGGGTTGATGGATGTTCCCGTAGCAAAACTTTTTTTGGAATTGGAAAATTCGGGGTCCAGCTAAGATTTGGGGTTTTTGATTCGTTCCCCAACTACGCCCTGGGGGGGGCCCGTGAGTTTCTTTTAAGGAAAAAGGAGGTAGGTGGTTTTTTTAAATTACAAACTTTGGGACCTTTTTGGCCTTAATATTGAATTTAAGATTTAATGTATTTTTATTCTGTTTTGTTATTTTTTTCATCATCTTTTTTCTTTAGCATGAATTATTTTTTTTTTATGGTGTATTTATACATTTTTTTAAATCTTTTTTAGGTGATATTGTTTGGGGGCCTCAGACATGAGATGCAACGCATAAAAGAAAAGAAAAACATTTTTTAATTGGTTTTGTATAATAAAGATATATTTTTTATTTTTTATTATTATTATTATTATTATTATTTTTGTTTATGTGTTGAATGCTGAATTGT
This sequence comes from Phyllomedusa bahiana, assembly GCA_025379985.1. Taxonomy (NCBI): domain Eukaryota; kingdom Metazoa; phylum Chordata; class Amphibia; order Anura; family Hylidae; genus Phyllomedusa; species Phyllomedusa bahiana. The sequence continues at coordinate 10,759 of JAODAL010076483.1, read as the reverse complement.
CAATATAATAAAATGATACAGATTACCTATATTTTATTTCTGTATATTTCTATAGACTGTGACTGACCACTGTTGATTATGGCCCGTTTTGAGGGTGATGCTAAAATGGTTTTAGCTTTTGCTGAGTCTCTCAGTTTTTTTTTTTTTTTTTTCCCCTGTTTGGGCCTAGTAGAATAACAAAAAAATTGTGGATCAGGTCTAGAGGCTTTTATGCGTCAATCATTTACTTACTCTTCAACATTTCACACATTGGTTTTTCGTACTTGTAGCGCTATTTAGAACGATGACTTGCCCTTTTGGGACATGCCCCAGTAGTTACCTTTGAAGCCGTAGTGCTTGGCGTTTCCCGGATTCCCTCAGCGCTGAGGCGCGGGATTTCCGGATATGCGCAATATAGATTAGAGGACGCCGCAATGTATTAGGTGCGGTATGTTTGTATGCATCTGATGTCTTGAGTTCCCCAGGCAATGGGATAGTGAGTTATAAGGGGTGGGATGTTTTATGTCCATCATTGTATTGACCTATGAATATCCACTTGCACATGTGTTTGTTAAATGTTTATTAATGTTTGGGCACTTGATTGGATGTTATGTGATTGAGGAGGGTCTGATATCCCCTTAAATCACCTGGATTACACTCTGGTATTTTATTTCTGCTTGAAAAAGGCCATGCACTGGACAGGCCGAAACGTTGTGGGTGGTGTTTCTCGCTCTGGAATAAAGCTGATTCCTGCTTTTACTATGCTGTCGTCCAAACCATCTTTTTGTATCCTACGGTGGTTGGGTTTGAGGCTTGCTCGCTTTGGGACGGACTTTGCATTATCATTGACCTTTTAGGGTCTTATGTGGAATTTTTTGTGCTGTTCCCATTTTTGTTTTTTTACCTTCACCACCTGACATCAGAAGTCGGTGGGTTAAAGGGATTGTCTCACTATAAGGATTTATTTTTATGTTATCTTAAAGATCTTGCAAAAACAAGGGCACTTTGCAATACAGTCATATGAAAAAGTTTGGGCACCCCTTTTTAATCTTAAATTTTTTGTTCTAAAAATTTGGGTGTTTGCAACAGCCATTTTCAATTTTTATATATCTAATTTAACTGATGGACACAGTAATATTTCCTGATGAAATGAGGTTTATTGTAAATAACACCAAAATGTGCAAATATGCATTTAAACAAAAATTTTGATTGGTGCAAAAATGTGGGTACCCTTATCATTTTATTGATTGAATACTCCTAACTACTTTTTACTGACTTTCTGAAGCCAACATTGGTTTTTTTAACCTCACTGAGCTTTGAACTTCATAGCCAGGTGTATCCAAATGTGATGAAAAGGTATTTAAGGTGGCCAATTGCAAGTTGTTGAATCTCCTGGAAAAAGTGGCATCATGGGCTCCTCAAAACAACTCTCAATAATCTGAAAACAAAGATTGTTCAACATAGTTGTTCAGGGGAAGGATACAAAAAGTTGTCTTCAGAGATTTAACCTGTCAGTTTCCACTGTGAGGAACATAGTAAGGAAATGGAAGACCCAGGGACGTTTTTTGTTAAGCCCAGAAGTGGCAGGCCAAGAAAAATATCAGAAAGGCAGAGAAGAAGAATGGTGAGAACAGTCTAGGACAATCCACAGACCCCTCCAAAGAGCTGCAGCATCATCTTGCTGCAGATGGTGTCACTGTGCATCGGTCAACAATACAGACACTTTGCACAAGGAGGAAGCTGTTTGGGAGAGTGATGCGAAAGAAGCCGTTTCTGAAAGCACGCAACAAACTGAGTCGCCTGAGTTATGCTAATGCACATTTGGACATGAAAGCTTCATTTTGGAATAATGTACTGTGGACTGATGAAAAAAATATTGAGTTGTTTGGTCATACAATAAGGCGTTATGCATGGCTTCCCAATAAACACAGCATTCCAAGAAAAACACTTGCTACCCACTGTTAAAATTTGGTGGAGGTTCCATCATGCTTTGGGGCTGTGTGGCCAATGCCGGCATCGGGAATCTTGTCAAAGTTGAGGGTCGCATGGATTCAACTCAGTATCAGCAGATTCTTCAGAATAATGTACAAGAATCAGTGATGAATTTGAAGTTACGGCGGGGATGGATATTTCAGCAAGACAATGATCCCAAACACAGCTCCAAATCTACTCAGGCATTCATGCAGAGGAACAATTACAATGTTCTGGAATGGCCATCCCAGTCCCCAGACCTGAATATCATTGAAATCTGGGGGATACTTTGGAAGCGGGGGCTGTCCGTGCTGGGCGACCATCAAACTTTAACTGAACTTGAATTGTTTTGTAAAGAGGAATGGTCAAAAAATACCTTCATCCGGGATCCAGGAACTGATTAAAAGCTACAGGAAGCGATTTAGAGGCTGTTATTTTTGCAAAAAGGAGGATCTACTAAATATTAATGTCATTTTTTTTTCTGTGGGGTGCCCATACTTTTGCACCGGTCAAATTTGGTTTTAATGCATATGCCATTTTGTGTTTAGTACAATAAACCTCATTTAAATTTCCGGAAAAATATTACTGTGTCCAGCAGTTATTAGATATATCAAATTGAAAGGCTGTTGCAAAAAACCCAAATATTTAGAACAAAAAAGATTAAGATTAATAGGGGTGCCCAAACTTTTTCATATGACTGTATGTGTCCATTAACAGTGTCCTACCTATTTCTAGATCTCCCCTCTTGTATGGGCTGCATCAGCTCCTTAGGTCGCTATAGCTAAAGACCTGTTCGATCTCTCCTGATAGGGCTGCCAGCACTTTGGGTTTCTAAAGTACAGACCCGGCTTCTACTGCAGCCTAGTAGAAGCCAGTTAAACACTCCCCTGAATTCAAATGAAACCAAGAAAACAGGAGTGAGGGAAGGTGAATCAAAGTAGTGGGGAACAACCCCTTTAAGTAATATAGAGGGACAGGGGGATTGCAGTCAAAAATAGGGACTGTCCTTCCAGAACAGGGACACTTAGGAGCAGGGCCCCGGGACGATGGGTAGGCAGAGGTAGGCGATCGCCTAGGGCGCCTACCTCTGCCTGTCTCTAAGGGGCGCAGGCAGGGGCCCCGAACCTCCCGGGCTCCAGGCCGCTGCCGTGGGCCTAGAGCGCCGGCAGTCTCTGTATGTGCGTCCGCTTGACGCACATACAGCGGCATGCTTCTGCAGAGCAGAGAGCGAGCGCTCCCTGCTCCGCAGACAGTGTCGGACCGTCTCCGGGTCCGACACAGTGGGGCCGCCGGGTCCTCATAGCGCTGAGGACCCGCCGTGGCCCCGTTCGGCTCAGCTGGCAGCGTCGCGATGATGTAATCGCGACGCTGCCTCTCCTCGTGCGCACAGCGTGTCACAGGCTGTGCGCCCGAAGAGCTGCCGGAAGAGCACGCGGCTGGGAAAGAAGAGGACAGAAGAGGAGCGCGTGGCCGGGAAGCAGGTAAGGTAAGTATTAATGTCGTTATTTTTAACTGCCTCTAGCCCCCTATATCTATATATGCCTGCCTCTGGTCCCCTATATCTATATATGCCTGCCTCTGGCCCCCTATATCTATTTATGCCTGTCTCTGGCCCCCTATATCTATATATGCCTGTCTCTGGCCCCCTATATACCTTCCTCTGGCCCCTATATCTATATATGCCTGCCTCTGGCCCCCTATATGCCTGCCTCTGGCACTGTATATCTATATATGCCTGCCTCTGGCCTCCTATATACCTGCCTCTGACCCCCTATATCTATATATGCCTGCCTCTGGCCCCCTATATACCTGCCTCTGGCCCCCTATATCTATATATGCCTGCCTCTGGCCCCCTATATACCTGCCTTTGTGCCCCCTATATCTATATATGCCTGCCTCTGGCCCCCTATATACCTGCCTTTGTGCCCCCTATATCTATATATGCCTGCCTCTGTGCCCCTATATACCTGCCTGTGTGCCCCCTATATCTATATATGCCTGCCTGTGTGCCCCTATATACCTGCCTGTGTGCCCCCTATATCTATATATGCCTGCCTCTGTGCCCCTATATACCTGCCTGTGTGCCCCCTATATCTATATACCTGCATGTGTGCACCTATATCTATATACCTGCCTGTGTGCCCCTATATGCCTGCCTGAGAGTGCCCCTATATGCCTGCCTGAGAGTGCCCCTATATCTATATACCTGCCTGTGTGCCCCTATATGCCTGCCTGAGAGTGCCCCTATATGCCTGCCTGAAAGTGCCCCTATATCTATATACCTGCCTGAGTGACCCTATATTTATATACCTGCCTAACTGATGGGGACCTATATAGCTTCCTATCTGAGGGGGCATATATACCTATCTAACTGAGGGGACTTGTATACCTATAATTAAGGTGTTACTGGAAATGTGAGGATTCTAAGATGTTTGTGTCCCAATCTGCAGGGACGAGTCGTGGCCGGAAGAACTCAGCATGAAGGTGTGAACCGGATGGAGAAGAAAAGGGAAAGTGAACGACGCTGATCAGAAATGATGTCTCCTGTGAGTCACTAAATGTAACTGCAGTGTAATCACTTATATCTTTGTTGAGCATCTACATACAACTAGTATCTAACACTATCTGGTCACTGTATGGCGGTGGTGTATGTAATCAGAGCCTGTGTACAGCTGATGGTCACATGTGGGCAGGGCCGCCATACAGGGGGTACAACCGTGTACTCGCCCGTATGGGGGCCCGGTGGAATAAGGGGGCCCGTGGCAAGCGGGCCCCCTTATTCCTCACGGCAGAGTGGGGCCCGGCGGCGCGGCCGCCGAACCAGGCTCCGCCTGGCCCCCAGTGTGGGCCCCGAGTTGCTGGGGGCCCCGGAGGCAGTGCCTTCGCTCCCCGGGGCCCGTCCACACATCCGGTCTCTGAACGCCCGGGCCCCGCGTCCCGAGCGCTCAGAGACCGGCCCGGGTGTTGGGGATTAATGTCCCCGACTCCCGGGGCTGCTTGGTGTCAGCGGAGCACCGCGCCACGAGCGCTGCGCTCCGCTGATCTCCCCGGCAGGCTGAATGCATTAGGCCTTCAGCCTGCCGGGCGCCGGCCCCTACTGCTGACGTAGGCGGCGCGGTGACGTCACTTCCCCCGCGCCGCCTATGCAGTGCAGCAGGAGCCGGCGGCAGCTCGGAGCGGCAGGACCGAGGCTCAGGTAAGTGACTGATTTGTTTTTTTTAATATACTAGAGGGCACTGCTGCCTATCACTAAAGGGGGCCCTGACTGCCTATCACTAAAGGGGGTCCCTGGCGCTGCCTATCACTAAAGGGGGTCCCTGGCGCTGCCTATCACTAAAGGGGGTCCTGACTGCCTATCACTAAAGGGGGTCCCTGGCACTGCCTATCACTAAAGGGGGTCCCTGGCGCTGCCTATAACTAAAGGGGGTCCCTGGCGCTGCCTATCACTAAAGGGGGTCCCTGGCGCTGCTAATCACTAAAGGGGGTCCCAGGCGCTGCCTATAACTAAAGGGGGTCCCTGACGCTGCTTATCACTAAAGGGGGTCCCTGGCGCAGCCTATCACTAAAGGGGGTCCCTGGCGCTGCCTATCACTAAAGGGGGTCCCTGGCGCTGCCTATCACTAAAGGGGGTCCCTGGCACTGCCTATCACTAAAGGGGGTCCCTGGCGCTGCCTATCACTAAAGGGGGTCCCTGGCGCTGCCTATCACTAAAGGGGGTCCCTGGCGCTGCCTATCACTAAAGGGGGCCCTGACTGCCTATCACTAAAGGGGGCCCTGACTGCCTATCACTAAAGGGGGCCCTGACTGCCTATCACTAAAGGGGTCCCTGGCGCTGCCTATCACTAAAGGGGTCCCTGGCGCTGCCTATCACTAAAGGGGGTCCCTGACTGCCTATCACTAAAGGGGTCCCTGGCGCTGCCTATCACTAAAGGGGGTCCCTGGAGCTGCCTATCTCTAAAGGGGGGTCCCTGGCACTGCTTATCACTAAAGGGGGTCCCTGGCGCTACCTATCACTAAAGGGGGTCCTGACTGCCTATCACTAAAGGGGGTCCCTGGGGCTGCCTATCACTAAAGGGGTCCTGACTGCCTATCACTAAAGGGGGGTCCCTGGCGCTGCCTATCACTAAAGGGGGGTCCTGACTGCCTATCACTAAAGGGGGTCCCTGGCACTGCCTATCTCTAAAGGGGGTCCCTGGCGCTGCCTATCACTAAAGGGGGTCCTGACTTCCTATCACTAAAGGGGGTCCCTGGCGCTGCCTATCACTAACGGGGGTCCTGACTGCCTATCACTAAAGGGGGTCCCTGGCGCTGCCTATCACTAAAGGGGGTCCCTGGCGCTGCCTATCTCTAAAGGGGGTCCTGACTGCCTATCTCTAAAGGGGGTCCCTGGCGCTGCCTATCTCTAAAGGGGGTCCCTGGCGCTGCCTATCACTAAAGGGGGTCCTGACTGCCTATCACTAAAGGGGGTCCCTGGCGCTGCCTATCTCTAAAGGGGGTCCCTGGCACTGCCTATCACTAAAGGGGGTCCTGACTGCTTATCACTAAAGGGGGTCCCTGGCGCTGCCTATCACTAAAGGGGGCCCTGACTGCCTATCTCTAAAGGGGGCCCTGGCTGCCTATTTCTAAAGGGGGCCCTGACTCCACCTAACCTCTAAAGGAGGGCCCTGACTCCACCTAACCTCTAAAGGAGGGCCCTGCCCGCCTACAAACTAAAGGGGACTCATGGCTAGGTACCCACCAACCTACCTGGGGCTGGCCTACCACATTATCCAGCGGGTGTCTACCTACCTAAATAGGGCCTATCTAATTACCGGGGCCTTTCCCATTTGCCTACCTACCTGGTAATATAATTGTTAGGGGAGCAGCCCATAGCTGTAGCATTATCTCCAGGGACTTAGTCCTCTCCCCACCCTCCAACCCCTTAGGATACTAGGCCTCTAAGTTATGGCTTGTACCCGCTCTCCCACCCCTGGGAAGTTTGTACAGAGGTGGGAATAGGTAAAGAAATGCTTGAAAATTGAGGATTCTAAGATATTTGTGTATAATTTCTGCAGGGATGAGCTGTGGCCGGGACAAGTCCTCATGGCGGTGTGGAACGGATGCAGAAGAAAAGGGAATAAGAACGACTCATGAGAGAAGAGAACGACTCCTCAGATAGGACATCTCCGGTGAGTCCCTGATTTCAGGGTTATTTTGCTTCTAAATTGGATCAGTGCTGTATTCACTGTAATGTGATGTGACCTGAGCTGGTGTCTGACCTCTATGTGGTCTCTATATGGCGGTGTTGTAGGTTATACCTGAGCTGGTGTCTGACCTCTATGTGGTCTCTATATGGCGGTGTTGTAGGTTATACCTGAGCTGGTGTCTGACCTCTATGTGGTCTCTATGTGGCGGTGTTGTAGGTTATACCTGAGCTGGTGTCTGACCTCTATGTGGTCTCTATATGGCGGTGTTGTAGGTTATACCTGAGCTGGTGTCTGACCTCTATGTGGTCTCTATGTGGCGGTGTTGTAGGTTATACCTGAGCTGGTGTTAGGAGGTACACTTACTTTCTTGCTGGTGTTTATTTTAGAAGGTGGCGAGGTGCGTGACCAAGGGAAACATGGTGGGGGATATTGTATGTGGGTGGAGGGGATATTGTATGTGGGTGGAGGGGATATTGTATGTGGGTGGAGGGGGATATTGTATGTGGGTGGAGGAGATATTGTATGTGGGTGGAGGGGATATTGTATGTGGGTGGAGGGGGTTATTGTATGTGGGTGGAGGGGGTTATTGTATGTGGGTGGAGGGGATATTGTATGTGGGTGGAGGGGGATATTGTATGTGGGTGGAGGGGGATATTGTATGTGGGTGGAGGGGGTTATTGTATGTGGGTGGAGGGGGTTATTGTATGTGGGTGGAGAGGATATTGTATGTGGGTGGAGGGGGATATTGTATGTGGGTGGAGGGGGATATTGTATGTGGGTGGAGGGGGGATATTGTATGTGGGTGGAGGGGGATATTGTATGTGGGTGGAGGAGGATATTGTATGTGGGTGGAGGGGGATATTGTATGTGGGTGGAGGGGGGTATTGTATGTGGGTGGAGGGGGATATTGTATGTGGGTGGAGGGGATATTGAAGTGGGGGGGAAAGGGGATTTGGTTTTTTGGGGGGGAGGGGTTAACTGTATTTTGGTTTGGAGGGGGATACTTATGGGGGTGGAGGGGGATTTTGGGATGGAGCTACTTAGCCCCTGTGTCTATGTTTGGGGTGAAAAAGGGGGACAGATGGGGTGCTCATTTTGCTTTTGGGTTACACAAAATCCCTTTCCCTTTTTTGCACACTGTATTATGTGGAAAAAATGGGCGCATTTTATGCCCTTTAGGGCCTTTTTTTTTTTCCCTGGGGGGGGGCGGGGTTTCTGGGGGGGGGGGTTTTTACGGGGGGGGGGGGGGGGGGGGGGGGGGCCCAGGTGCTTAGTGTATGGGGCCCTGAAATTTCTGTTGGCGGCCCTCCCTTGGGGGGGTCGTTTTCGGTCGGGGTTTCTGGCAGGATTTTTTGATTCTTAAGTGGGAAATAGTTTTGGTCTTGGTTTTGTAGCAGTGTTTTTAGTAAAAATGATGCGTTAAGTGGGAAGAAGGGAACTGGTTGGGAGGGGAAAAGACTGGTGCAGGAAAAGAGAAGGGCCCGGCGCAGGGGGGGGGAGAGGGCCCTGGCGCAGGGGGGAGAAAGGGAAAAAAGGGGGGGGGGGTGCAATTTTTTGGGGAGCGAGGGGGGGGCGCCATTGGCTGTACTTGCCTAGGGCACCAAAATGCCTTGTCCCAGCCCTGCTTAGGAGGTATACATGAGCTCAACAGGAAGACCGTGTGTGTTAAGATGATTTTCTTTGCAGGAAGGATAACATGACTGTAAACTACATGCATAGGGTGAGCCCAGGAGCCCATTTACCACACAAAGTTATGGGGGATGGGGTAAAGGACTTTACCGACAGGAAAGATTTGAGGACGCACTGTACCGAGAACTACATCAGCCTCAGACTAATTGATACAGTTTTCATACAATGCATTCATTCTTCTAACCACTTTGTCTTTTTTTTGGTCTTCTTTTCCCATGTGCACATCTGCCTATTTCTGTTGCCCTGGGCTCCAGCACATTGGCCCTTTGTATTCAGAGCAGCGAAGAATAGGGAACCTGTATCGATCCCAGGGCAGGGAAAATAAACAGTCCACTCAGATAATGTTAATCCAGGGGTAAATATAAAACCAGCCAAATACTACGTAACCTTGGGTTTCTACAATTGTGTCCATTGTTCTTAGCTGAGACCATAGAATTGCAATAAAAACCCAGAGAAATGGGAAACAGTTTTGGAAATTCAAAGCTTAAAAATAACCGGCAGCTCCGAGCTAAAGACATACAAGTCTAATTGTTTCAGTATAAATTGCATTCACTTAAAATGCACAGGCTTCAAAGGGGGGCTCAGTTTTATTAATTAGGAAATTCTGAATTAATTGATTAACTTATTGATTTGATTAGTTTAATCTATTAGTCAGAGCATCTGAGAGTGTCTCTCGCTGTGGAGGACCCAATACTTAGATAACGGATTGATTACATAGGGAACTGTGAAAGGCTTAATTTCCCAGGTTATTGGTGCTGCAGAAGATTAAAGGGATTGTCTCACTACATTGATTTCTTACCTCAGTCCTATTTTCTTGGTGTCATTTTGAATTCAGGGCGTGTTTACTGGCTACCTCTAGGCTGCAGTAGAAGCCAGGTCTGTAGCTATAGTCAGGGCCGTATTTACCACTAGGCACCCGTGGGCGGGTGCCTAGGGCGGCACCTCCTAGGGGGCAGCAGGGCTTTTTTTTTTTTTTTTTCCCCCCTCTCTCTTCAATGACCCCCCCCCTTACTGAGAGGTTGGAACCCAGGGGGGAGGGGAGGGGGGTTCGTCCACGGAGACTGGGGGGGGGGGGGGAGCGGGGGCAGCGGGCTTGTGTCCCGTATCGGTATATGATTACCTTACATTTGATTGACATTGCAGAGCGGCAGCGCAGCGGACAACGGAGCGCCGGTAGGGACATGTCACTTCGCCCTTCCGAAGCTCCGTTGCTATGACAGACAGCATCAGCAAACTCTGCTGATGCTGCTGTCACTTCAGTGGCGCAGACGCGCGGTGCGCTGCTAGGAAAGGAGAGGGGCAGGGTTGCCCCTCCCACTCTCCTTAACAGCGCGCGCCCGCCACTGAGGAGCAGAAGCTGTCTGGAAGACAGAGCGGAGTGACGCTGCCCCTTCCACTCTGCAGCACACCGCGCCGAAGAGCAGAAGACCGAGGCTTCCCAGGACAGGTAAGTGATTGGGGGAGGCTGGCAGGGGATCCATGAGTGGCAGCTGGCCTAAGAAGGGTTTGGGAAAGGGTGCCCTGGGCCAGGAATCAGGATATGAGGAATAATGGTGGCATGGGGGAAGGCAGGGGAACATTGGGACCCCCAATGTGTTAGACCATTATATGAAGCTGTCTGTGGGCAAATTTTATAGCATAGATGATGCTATATTAACAAATGCATATATGGATTTGTTTTATGTTTATAGCATCAGAGGTGTCAGACCATATGGAGCTGTCTGTCATGTAATGTGTATATAGGTGTCAGTGTCATATGGGGCTCTCATGTCGTGTAAATAGGTGTCAATGTCATATGGGGCTCTCATGTCGTGTATATAGGTGTCAGTGTCATATGGGGCTCTCATGTCGTGTATATAGGTGTCAATGTCATATGGGGTTTTTTCTCATTATGTATATAGGGTTTAATGTATTGGGGCTCTCATTCAAATGGG
>JAODAL010076482.1:0-13610 GCA_025379985.1 Phyllomedusa bahiana | reverse complement strand
TTTGGGGGAAAGTAGAAATTAGAAATTGAAAACGAGGGTAGCAGAACACCTAAACAGAAATCAATAAAGGACACAGCACATACTCAGGGGTTAGCCAAGCATTTCATAGAGGAGCATGCAGGAAATGTAAGTAGTCTATCTTACTTTGGTATAGAAAGGGTTGAACGCCCAATGAGAGGCGGAGACTGGCAATGAAAGGTCCGTCTGTGCGAAGTCTACTGATTCTGGAGTTGCAGACCAGAATGCCAGCAGGTTTAAATTTTTGCAACGACTTGGCTTACATTCACTAAATGTTTGTTACAAACTAGATTGCAATACTGTATATATGTAATCATACTGATGTGGCAATATTAAGATATATAGTCATTTTAAATGTTTTTTAATTATTATTGTAAGTACATATACAAAGTGAAAGAATAGGGGAAGTGACGTGATGCATCATGGAACGATACCTCCCTATTTAAACTGGTCCCTTGGATCTGGGCTTTGAGCCATGAACAAGGGTGCAAGAGAGCACCCGAAACGCGTTAGTTTGCCTTGCCATACTTTTTAATATACCCTTTGCACTGGAACATTTCAATAAAGGACTCTCCTTCACCTATTCTGTTGCTGGATTTCGCTTGTTTTTCCATTTTTGGACACGTCCTGTGACTGAGGACGGATTTAGCAGCTAGAGCTGAGGAGAGGCAAACAAGGGGAAGACCAGGTGCGCCTACTGCAATTAAGGTGAGCAGACGCTTCGTTGATTTCTTAAGATAAACCAAGTGTGTGATGTTGGCGTCTCCAGTAGCAGGAAGAAGATATTTTGCGGCTTTAGAAAGCGAAAGACTGCACAGGTGCAGTAGGGAAAAAGCTGTCCGGCATACTGAAGATAATGCATATGCGCAGCTAAATGGTTCCAGCTGTGTAACAAACACGGCTGAACTTATCAATGAAAGAAGCCCCACTAAACAGGTCTCAGGGACCAAAGCCGACAGCACTGAACAGGTCAAAAGGACCAGCAGCAGCTGTATTTATATTCAAAAGAGACTATGCTGGGACACATTAATATTGAAGAAACAATGCAAGCACACTTGTTGGTAAAACAAGTTATCAGATGTTACTAATTGTCCGCAATAGGCACTATCAAAGACTATCCAATACAAAACAGAAATTAATAATAAAGAGACAAAACACCACACAAACAAAATATTAAACATACAATACAAAACAAATCTACATCAGATGAAGAAAATTAATTAAATTATTGATGCAAATGAAATATGTTCATTTAATCCCAAAGGATTCAATGTTTTAAGGCAAATATAGTCCACCTTTGATTTTTTTTTACTTCCTTTGAAGCAGAATTTTATCATGTCTCACTACTGCATTGATGAATAACCGTCAGTAGCCCATAATTTCTAAGTTTTATAGGGTTTTGTTATTAGGAACCTGACGCATGTTAGGAAGGCTCGAAGCAACTAGAGGCTATCCATATCTATCTCCTGGATATCATTAATGTCGCTCCCGAAGAATATGCAGCTCGCCGATATTCCCTTTTGTACTTTCCCATACATAAATAATGCGGAGACAAATGTGCCAGACATAGCAATATACACAACATTTGATGTTTTACAATTACAGTTATCCCTAAGATGAAAAAGAGCTCCTGTAACTGTACTTGAAAACATCTTCGATATCCTAACATATTGGCACGCTTTACAATTGCCAATTTATTACGATGACCTGAACCGTCCTGTTTATTCCAATCCGTTATTACTTCATCACTGAGGCCAGCTCTCCTAGCCCATGATGCGGTCAAGTCCTCGCATCCCAGCAACAGTCTCCAACTGATGGCCCGTCGGTGACTCCGTCTACGTCAGCCGTTCATTGGCTACCGGTGGGACCCAAGCTTACGCCGCTCCCTTACCCACTCAGCTTTGACGGGGATCCCAAGCCTCTGCCGGGGTTTCACTTACCAAGTGCTCGATGACATCAGAAATTGATGGCCGGCAGGATCTCAGTTGTCCCCCTCGGAGAAGGTCTAAAGTGGGCTTTCGCTGGTGAGCTACTATTCCGGGGAAATGGCCCTTGGCTTGCGGCGACTCACCCTCTGGCGACAGGAATGTTACATCCTGTGAGCTGCGGATCCATTACTGACTTTATCAGGAATTCCGTGCCGTCTTCGCAATAGGAGCCGGCGCATGACTGTGCTTCTGTTGCTGAGACCGCCTCTTGAAGCTCTTCCTGTACCAGCGGCAAGACTCCTTCGGTGGGTGACTATGCGGTACAGTTCCGCTATACCTGGCTTTCGGAGCTCAGCTGGAATGATTGTTGCCCTCTGTGCACCACTTTCAAAAAAGCGGCCTGGTCCAGCCGGGCGGGGGTTAAAGGAACGCTTTAGGACAGCAAGAGAACTCGCCGTCCTCCCTCGAGTGAACTAATCTCTGCTAGCAACTCGGATTGATAAAGGTTCGCAGAGAGGCAGGAAGGTATGATTGCTAGGACAGGAAAGAGCACTCTGAACGCCCCCGTATGGAGCGGTATTCACTGGCCCGGTTTTCTCAGACATCCTCCATTGCTCTGTCCCTCAAGCCCTGAGGTGGATAACCCATGCCAAAGTAGGCCATGGGCCCAAGTTATCGGAGAGGGAGCTGAACTCTGTCGCTGAACCGAGCAAGCCTATGATCTCTAACTTGCGCCAGCCCGCGACCATTTCGCCATGAAGCATTCCGATACGTCGCTCAGCAGATGGAGCGGGAAACGCCTCACACCTGAGGGAAGCCGTAAGGAGAGGCTGAGTCCTAGTGTGCCAGTTTCCCCCTCTCCAGTCTGCTGATGCCAGTGGAGGTGCAGTGACCACGATTCCGCTTGGTCCAGTCGTTCTGTGTTACTGCTTTCCTGGACTCAGGCTCTTCCAGGGAAACATTAATCCTTGCGCTCATTTGGTAACCACGCGGTACGACCACATACCTGTTGTACCGGCTGGAGAAAGAAAGCCTCTGGCTTATTTACTATCGGCTCAGTGGGGAGCATTCCTCGTGACCCCATCAGGTACGCTAACCTGAGGCCGGCTGACACTCCTGTCCGATCGGAGGGCGGCTAGCATAAGGAGAAGATCGGGTTCCACGTTCTCTCCCGTGATGCTTCCCTCGGCGATCCTCTTGGGGCTTCCTGGCTGCACACGTCACGCCCCTACGGACTCGATTGGAAGACAGTGCGAAGATCTGCTGCGATTGAGGGACCCGAGATGCCAGAACATTAGCCTTGAGGATACAAGGGGGGCCCAGGTGCTGCTTACCACTTCTCGCCTTCGCTTATCAAGCCGTTGCCAGGCCTGTGCCGGCCAAGTCACCAGGATCTTTGGGGAAATGATGTATCTGCGTGAAAGAAGAGGCCGATTCGCTTGCCACACATCGGTCTTAAAGGACTGTCTATTGACACTCCCTCCCAGGAACCAGTCCACCTCGGCGGGAGGGTCTACCCGCTGTCCGCCTGCCCGAGACTAAAGGCATAGTCTGGTTCACCATTACATTGGGAGAACCTGCAGAAAGTGATTCATTCGTAAGCCTCCTCCCCAGCGGAGTATGAACCGGGTTTTTTCTGTTGCTGCAGAAGAAGGATGAGTTCCTCGTCTGTTATAGACTAACATAGGGCTAAATAAGATAAAGAACCGCTACCCTTACCATGATCTTCTGAGCTGCTTTGACGTGCTCAAGGGGGCTAAAGTGTTCTCCGAGGGTGGAGTTTGCGAGGAGCCTAGTGCACCTCGTCAGATGAAATTGGGAGAGGGACAAGTGGAGTCGGAAGACGGCGTTCAATCCCAACCGAGATGGACATTCCATTGTGCTACTCATGTGGTAAGTGTGATACGCTCTTTGGGCTCATGCTAATCGCCTCCAGCGCCGTGTTACCATGAACTCGTCAACGATTAGTCTTCCGGGATTTCTTCTGTACATACTGCGTCATAGTGCCAATAAATTGCTACTAGATGACATCTGATTTTCTCCCTCTAATCTTCAAACTGCACGGGCCACCAAGTACGCCAAGGTTCCTGCAACGTCTGAGCGTGCAAACAGCTAGATACGCCAAGCCTGAGACGAAAACTTTGTTTAATTCATCGGACCAGGTCCCTACCTTTCCATGGACCTACATGAGTCTCGCTGAACGCGCCTACAAGATGCGACCAGGCAAAACTCTCTAGCCCGGTTGACCTACAATGGCCCCATCCTGTGAACGTGGCTTGGGCGAATACAGCGATTCACTGCGCTTCGCAAATTGATTACCGGCCAATATTATTTCCCAGACTTACTCACCTTGTGTGGCTCCTATCGTGGCCTTACTAGGAGGAATGCCGGAACCCAAGATGCTATGGCCCTCCCGGGAGAGCCATGAAGAGGGCGTAATGTGCGAGCATAAAGACCGCCTTCTCCACTGCTCTGACTTTCTTTGCGTTCCGGACCTTTGATCGAGGAGTGATCGCGTTCTCTTTGGAGTGGTGGATGCACTCTCTCCAGTGGCGGGACAGGGTGCGAAGTCCTCACACAGAGATGTTCCAAAGGAAGATTCGTCGAACATGCTAGGCTGTTCTTCATACTAAGACCTTTTCGCGATTCAGTAGATCTGAGCGGAACTTATGCCATTGGGGACCGGGAACTCTTGGCCATCAAGTTACGCCCTAGAGGAGTGGCGACATCATGCTGGAGGGGCTCGTCACCCAATGAATCTTTAGCTGACCACAAAAAAATTTGTTTTGTATTTCAGACGCCACAACGTCTTACCCTCGCAAGCCTTGCAGATGGTCTCCTTTTTTTTTCTCGCGTTTGATATTTCGTTCACATTTCCGGGCCTGCTGAGAACAATGTTCACAGGGCGTGTGCCCTTCACTCTCCGTGCCGGGCGGACGTGGTTGCGTGAAGGAACCAACTGTAGTCAGCAAAACATCATTTCCCGACGGAAGGGTTGGTTCATCGTGGATCACTGCAAGGGTCTCCAAAACAAATTCCTTGGACGGGCCAAGAACTTACGTGACGCTGGCAACTCGAGGGAGATAGAAAGATTCTGGAGTGGAGAGGCCCCATAGCCAATCCTTTGTGGGCCTTCGAGCCATCCCGGAGCCTGGAAGTCTTATAGCTTTGATCTCCGCGGCACTACTGGTGCAGCCGACTCTAGCACAGGATCGTCAAGGACATTCACCCTAGCCTGTGTCACTTTGTGCTCTGGACAAAGGGGTCCCACGACAACAGGCACGCAGGTCCTCTTCTGACCTCTCGCTGCCGTAAACCGGTAGCTCTGGAGCCCATCCCTTGGACACAACTGAGCAATGACCTAGTCACAGAGCTACCGAGCTCTCCTATAGGGACATTCAGTCTTTTCTTGGTCGTCGTACTGGGAGACTGGTTCTCAAAAAAGTCCCACTTTTTGTGCCTCTCCGCTAGGCTGCCCGTACTGCCCACATATAGGCTAATTTTTCTTCGGCATAATCTTCCGGCTATTGCGTCTACGCCTACTCACATTCTCCTCCAAGACACCGCCACAGTTGCGCTGTTCAATTTGTTTCGTCCGGATTACATGGTGTGCCTTTATGCTCACGTCTGACCCAAATGTCATAGTAGGACTTTTCTTCTGGCATACCAACCTCAGTCCAATGGGGCAGGGTGGAGAGAGGTGAACCAGATTCTGGGAGGAATACCTGCGCCACCTGTGTGTCATGGACGTCCCAGGACCAAACTGGTAAATCCCGAAGCTGCACTACCGATTGGGAACTGAATTTGCGTGATAACATCGGGACTGGAAGATGCTGGCGTCTCCACCGTTCCTTGTTGTAGTATAGGCCTGACAGACCCCGCTAACCCCACGCACCCCCCTCCCTCTACCTCATGACTGGATCGCTGCACGCTTCAACGACCAAGGTTCGAAGGGATCATCGAGATATCAGGCATTGGCAGGAGAGCGATAGTTCTATACTTCGGTGCCTCTGCCGCATGAGTCTCAGGACAGACAAAAGGAGAAGACCATCTGCCCACAGACGTTATGCTCCCTAGGGGACCAAGTTAGGCTCGCCTCAAGATATGTGCCGCCTGAGGTCCCTAGTCCTCAATGTGCGGCCCTCGCTTCCTCGCGACCCTTTCAAGGTTCTTCGGCAGTTGAACCTTGCTGACTACCAAGCTTTGTTTGTCCTCCATCTCTCCGAATCCTACAATGCCATTTTCATGTATCCCTCCTTAAGTCCTCTGACAGTTCTGTACCAGAGTTCTACTCTTTTTTTTTTTTTTTTGCGAAAGCGAAAGTCGAACGGCCCTTCCCCAGTTAGCCGAAGATCCATGACCATCTTCGAGAGTAAGAGGACATCATTTTTGGCTATGAAGACAGTGTCAAGAGCGGAGACGTGTTCTTCCTCGTGGATTGGAGGGCTTTGGACAATCAGAGGAAGAGAATCCTGGGAGCTGAATCCAACATCCTGAATCGGGATCTCAATCCTCAGATTCTGCAGCTCCTAAAAAGGTGGGGATGGCCTAAGGGGAGGGGGGGGGGAGGTGAAGGATACTGTAATGGGTTGCGCCAGCGGTCCGGAGCTCAGCGATGCCGCGGTCGCCACACCGCGTTATATCCCCATTGACGCGAAGGTCCCCGTCCCATCCATCTCTCCTGGCCTCGCTACCCGTCCGGTCCTCGTCCCCAATGCGGCGGAGATGTGCGCCATGCGCGCCCTAGCGCAGATGCTGGCTAGTCCCTGTGAATTTAAAGGGACAGGTGCGCCGGTAAGTGTAGTAAATTGCCGGGCGCTAGTGTCTGTTCCTCATATCAAGTCGTTGCACCCACGTCAACTCCTGTCATGGATCTACGTTGCCAGAGCATACGAGAAAGCCAGATTCTTTTTAAAAAGTGTATTCACTGGCTTCTACCCGTGTGCCAGACCTTCGTACGGTTTTCTTTTACGACTCCGAACCTCTGCCCGCCCTGCCCTGAACCTTCTGCCCTCGTCCACGTATGGCCACGCAACCATATGCAGCCGCATGCCTAGACCTTTCATATGCCTGCCCTCGAACTAACGATTTCTCGGACTACACGATTCTGTACCATGTGCACCTCAGGCCGCCACCGCAAGCATGTCACTGTCAGGGGGGACGAGGTCTAGGGGTAGCCTCAGACCGCCAGCATGTCATCGCCGCTTTGCACGGCGGACTCTGGTGATAAAACACGGGGGATACTTTGATTCCGTTCCCTGAAGCGTGGCTTAGCTTTACCACTCGCTTGCGACGTTGGTCACACGGCGGACTCCACTACCCAGCCGGTCACAAGAATAAAGTGGAAGAAAAATAGAAGTTGATATTAAAAATAATTTTTTATATATATACTCAGTAATATCCACAATACACAAATATATTACAAATATATACAAGTCGCATATTAGTGCAAACAAATATACAAACACATGTATCCATATAAACACATGGCGGGCAACATTGTACCCTAACACACCAATGACAGTATTTTTTTTTTGGTTCTATTTTAGCGAGTCGAAATACACTTTTGGACACATCATTGCTTATTGTAAGATGAACTGTCATACACCAAAACTAGTCACTTTCTATAGCCTGTTTTGCGCACGACACTCCTTCTGTATATCGCGCCAAAAATGGGGTGCACTGTGCGCCCCCGTCACGCAATGCGGCCTATATGAGGTGCATATCTCACATATGTTTTGCCGCCTCTGTCTTGAGGCAAATGTGCATCGAATAGGCGCGATTACATATAAATACCAATAAAATGCTATGCGCCGGGCTGGAGTTTGCGCATTGCACTACTGTTAGTCGCTCATTAAGGTTACCTCACATCAGTTTTTTACGAAAGTATCGACGACTTTCAAGGCGCACTTTACATGATTTTATGCCGCCTAAAACTCGGCAGATGGATATGCCACACTTATGTCTGGACTCGTCGCTCTTAAATCGATTTATAATTATAAAAATATGTGAAAAGTGCATACAGTGCCAAAAAGCACTAGCACTGATAAATTACATATATTAAATACAAATATTATAACCAGATAAAATAATTATATTTTTAATTTGAAAAACATTGTCATACCATTACATATGCATACCATACATAGAAGTAATATAATTAGAAGTAGATAAATTAATGTAAAAAAAGTCTCAAAATATTCCACAATAATTGTCTCCAAAGCGGTGTCCACACGATATCTTGATAAAAACTGAGTCGCACTAGTCAAATGATCCGCTCATACCACCAAAACTAAGATGAACAATTGAATGTATCCTCAAAAAGAAAAGAAAAAGAATTAGAAATCAATAATTGCACCCAAATGAAAATCACAAATAAAAAGTATAAAATAAATAGTGACTTTAGAAAAATAACACAAAGCATAATGATGAATCCCAAAAAGATATATCAAGAAGAATCAAACAAAAACATAGAAAATAAAAACACAAGGTAACCTACAATAAGGTGAGAGAAATAATCTAATAGATTCGTTAAGACCAAAGGGGAAATGTATTTAATAGGAATATCCAAGTGCTCCCTTTGCATGCCAAGAATTTTGTCGCACCCCCCTCTTGCCTCACGATGCTAAACAGGACAACGATGAATCCCTTTAGCATAAAAGTTCTGTTTGTGTTGCAGCATGATGCAATTTAAAATAGTCTTCGCGATTGTTTTCAAGTCAGAAGGTATCAAAACAACGTTACTGGCTGGCCTCTATGTTGACCGATCCTATGCCAGGCCCGTATCCGAAGTTTTAATGGACGCGAAGTCCATCCCTAGGTAAATTAAATCACGAAGAGCATGTCGGCAAAGGATAGTATGACTCCTGCAGTGTCACTAAGATGAAATGATGTATAGTGCGTAATATGATATTCGCTTATTAGCGCGGAGGTCATAAAAAATCAAGTAGCAGTATCAAGATTAAAACCAGGGAGGGACCCCACACTGATTTTCCACACTGATGACAGCCCATTTTAGACCTCTTGAAGACCGAACAATCAATGATTAGGTATGATTCCATTGTGATGACTGCGTACTAAGAAGCTCAATGCAAGTTCTTGGACTCGACGATAAGTGATCAAGAAGCGACAGGTGCTTATGCTTATTAGTTTAGAGTACCTGGATCCATCAAAATAAGTAACACAATTCCAATATTTTTGGATAAGTACCATGTCCTATATCCCTTGAGCGAATGTGACGTAGAAATTAATTCTCACTCTATGAATGAATTGGTTTTTTGATTTTCTCTTATCATCAAAAGTATATTACGATGTGTATCATGTGTCTCTTCTCAATCGTGGTTTGTATCCAGCTATCATCTTTATTCTCCCTTTCACCGAAATCTCAGAAATAGGGTCAGCAGCTCTTCTTAATAATCTTGTTTTTTTTAAACAATCTGTTTACACTCAAAAATTGGGCCAAACCAAGGTATGTTCGTTCGTTATAATATCGTCAATGGATCGAGAGTGGAATGGCATGAAGCAAGATTTTACAGAGAGTTTTTTTATGAAAAGTTCCTTGATTATAATCCAGAATTTGTCCACCTGAAAAGATATATATCAAGAAAAATCAATTGTATGACGATCGAATTTATAGGTCGACGTTAAGTATTCAAGTCATTTTCAAGACTTACCTAATGAAAGTGCCTCCAAGTTATCATGAATACACCTACAGCATCATAATAAATGTCATCGATATATCGATACAATGATTTGAGCTTGATTCAACTATGATCAACAGTGGTCCGTGTCGAAAAAAAATTCTCCTCTCCCAAATTCTAAAATAGAGTGTCGACGTATGGGTTAGTCTCATAAATGAGGGCGCACAGGACTCCTCCCATCGTGCTGAGCCTGTAGCCCTGTATCTGCAAATTTAAAAACTCTCATGAGAAAGAAAACAAAATTATGTGTTAAAGCAAATTTAAAATGAACTCACTATGTATGGATCCATACTACTGATGTTGCTATAGGGCAAAAAACGCATACTCATAAGAAGCTGTATCAAAAGTACCAACAATTGCATGAACTAAATCATAATTTTTTGTCTTGATATTCGGTTTCAACAGTGTAGATTCTTTCTGCTTTAAAGCCTCAAATCATCACAGCCCTAGTTTTAAGGCGACCTTTTAGCATACTGCCTTTCCAAAAATCTAGATTCATGTTGGGAAACCATCAAAGGCGTTAGTTAGAACAATAAGGCCGTAACCTTAAAAAATTGTGCCTTTAGGGATACTCTTTGTGTCTAAGAGGGATGGATGAAAACTTATTCCACCTTAGTAGTTATTGCCAGGCCGTGGAATTCTAAATACCGTAGGTATCAAGAACCCCTCTCAGTCTGATTCCTTCGGAATGGAGACATCAAAAATTGAAGACAGTTACATTGCAATCTCACAAGGTAAAGTAAATATGATATCATTAGAATTCAAACGACTCCAACAACATCTTAATGAAACTGTTCCTAGTGTCCGACCATACAACAGTAATGCTGATACAATATATCTCGCCCAAAGTTCAACATATCGATGAAACTGAAAAAAGACTGAGAAAAAAAAAAAACGAATGGATGATTCTTCCACCAGCCAGACGAGGCAAATTTGCATAGGACGGGGACATGGCAGGGACTGGCCCAATGCAGTGCCCTTGATTGAAGCTTTTGCAGAAGAGCTTTACACTGAAGATTAAAGCATTGTGGCGATTCAACACAACACTCCAGGAGGTCCAAAATAACCTCATTATGTCGTTCCAAAAAGTATATGACAGGTACTCAGGAAGGAAGAGACTGTCCCTTAGACCAGCGACGATGTGCGGATGAGAGCTATAAAGCCGCCTCCACGCCTCATGCTGCACAGCAATTATATTCACACAAAAGAAAAAAGACCATCTAATTGTTAAGTCTCAGAGCCATGGTATCTTATTAATAAAACTCTTATCAAGGTACAATCCCCACATTCTGTGTGGAGATTATTCGTTCTCCGTCTTAGCGGTGGACACTGCTTCTGCATATCAATAGAAGGCTTACTATCTGTGGTGGAAGAATTGGAAAAGAAATGAAACCTGTTCATAATGATCAAAGACTAGACATCCCGTTTTGTGATCTGGTGACGATCATCATTTAGGAAACAGAGGGCTGATTTTCTGCGTGTAAGAATTATATAGGATGTTTATGGTGGCTGATTCGCTTAAGTTCCCTAATGGCCTAAGAACCACTTTTAACGGAAGACAGTCAATATTATCTTTGAGACAATAGGGAGCCTCTTGAGGTACTCTTAGATCTACACAAAGAAAAGGGCTTCGCAGGCGTCCTCTACTAGACTCAGCAAGCAAATTATGTAAGAATGTCTGGGAGTCTAGTAGATCCTCCCCGATTCATTACCCATATTCCAAACAAATTTTTTCATCATAAAGGCTGAAAAATTTTTTTCCATTTCATCTCGGAAAAAAAGAGTAAACTTTGTCCATTCAAATGAATTTTGTATATGGGACAAAAAAGGTCCTTTTTCTAACAGTTTTACGTCAGGACCAGTTAAAACTTTTGGGGAAAGGGGATTAATGATAAGATTATATGAATCTCACATGGGTTTTTATCTTTTAAACTTTGTTTCAATGGGATGACTTTGATTAATTCCTCAAAAAAAGAGACATTTGGTAGGGGTTTTGTACAATACCCTTGGAGGGGGAAAGGAAAAACAAATCCAATATATTAGGGTCTACTAGGGGGAGTGTCTTTGTTTTTGTTTGTTTCTTCTTGATCATTTTATTAGTATTTAATAAAAGTTACATTTTAATTATAAAAACTAAGTTTTGGCTGTGTTTCTTTTTAACTTGGGGTAAATTTAATTTCATGTCCAGTAACTAGAAAATTTCGTATCTAAATTTTTGTTTTTAAATTTATTTTTTATTCTCTTTATTTTCTTTTCCCTGGTCTTTTATGCAAGTTTGTTATCAGGTCTATTAAACATCATAGTGGACTTTTAAAGCAGATGATGTCTTCCTGTCATGAATTTTAGTACAGATTAATCCAGTGACTTGTCCCAAATACTATCTTTAAAGGGAAAGGGGGGACAAATACATGGCTAATATTAAGTCATGGTGGGAGGTCAAATCCTTAACAAACTATAGTAAACATGGTATTGTCCCCAAAGGATTGAGTTTAGGCATAACTCAAGCTTAGAGGTCTAGATCCCCGGTTTTAATGCAAAAATGGGAGAAAGAGGCCACAGTAAGTTTGCTTAGATTCATGGCGTTTCTTCTGGAGGAAGAAAAATCTATACTTGAAAAATGTACTTGGAAACTAAAAGAATCAGTTCTACAGGCCCTTAAAAAGAAAAGTGAACCTGAGTTCACTATTAAAGAGACCGAACTTCAGAGTAACATAGAGAAATTTACCTTTCTCCTGAAAAAGCGCAAATATAATCAGTTTGTTCATGAGTTTATGGAAAATATAGCTTTTACTTTAAGTCGACCGCAAATCAGGGGTACTGAATCTGAGATTTCATCTTCAGATACTGATTTTTCAGATTCTGAACATAGAAAACCAACATTTAGATCTCCTTTTTGCATGAGAAATAGAGGATGGGGCCCAAAAATCACAATATCAACAGACACCAACACAATCAAAAACAGGTACGGTCATCTGGACAAAAGAAACATACATTGGATTTGCCTTCTTCATCCTCCTCCAAGGATATTGTACAAACCCCTTAACCAAATTACTCTTTTTTTAGAGGAATTAATTAGAGATGAGCAAATTTCTCAAAAATTCAATTCTGCTGATTCGTCAAATTTTTCCCAAAAATTCGGTTCGGTTCAGAATTTATTTGCGAGGAAATTTCATTAAAAAACAGCTATTTCCTGGCTGCAGAAGCCGTTGGTGTTGTAAACACGGCCATGCGACATATGCATAGGACGGTTTGGTATTGAAAAAATGCTGTGATTTATATGACACACAGAACAGCGACGCTCTTAAATCGCTTCAACATTCACTTTTCTGGGCATTACAGGGGGCAAAACGACCAAATAACGAATGGGAACACAGCCTGACAGGGTAATGTCAGCGCCACTGGAAAGAACCAGCAGAGGCCAAGATCCACTATAGTGCAAAGAGCAGCTCCTTTACACCATCATCAGATGATTCCACAATTATGACAGGGCCGTTCTGTTTAACCCCTTAAAAGTCCGCCCACGTTTTTGACGTTGGCTGGTGCAATCGTTCATCCAGGACATCTTTTTGGCATCGCTGCAACATCGAAGTTTGCGGGACCAGTGCCGCGCTCGCTGGGATCAGCTGCGGCACCGGGCTGAACCCGATGTCTGCAGCGACGCCAAAAAATGTTTACTGTAACGAAAACCTGCCCCACCGATGTCAAAAACAGTGGGGGGTCATTTAGGGGTTAAATCTGATACATGTAGAGCTACAATGATTACTTTTTTCACTTTTGTGGTAACATCTTGAAATAAAGTGGGGGTTTTCTCACATACCAATCTCCTTACAGGCAGGTTATTATTTTGGGATATGTTTCTCTGCACCAAAGAGTTACTTTTTTCACTTAAAGGTAAAACCCCCTTTGAATATCCCACTTAAACAACATTAAAAGATAAAACCTATGCCCGAATTCATGAAATTTT
>JAODAL010076481.1:0-13610 GCA_025379985.1 Phyllomedusa bahiana | reverse complement strand
GAAGTGGGGCTCGAAACCCAAGAAGCCGCTCTCTGTGGCTGGGAATCCAGGGGCAACCTCAAGGACTGCGCAGGTCCAGGCTGGGTCAGAGCGGCAGGGGGGACCCCATGACTGGGAAAGGATGGTGTGGATTGGAGTCCAGCACCCCCTCCCCCCGGGACCCCGCCACCGCTCCAAGCCACCACCAGGCCCCCATCCCGATCCCCGGGCCACCCGGGCTCCCGCACAGAGGGGCTCAGGATTGGAGCTGTATCATCCATATAGCCTGAGGGGAGGTTGTTATCCCCAAAGGATCCCGCCATTAGGGCCGCTACTGTGTCCGCCCTGCTGCCCCTTCTGCTGCTGGTCTGATCCTGGTTGTCAAGGTGGGGATCTGGGTGGAGTGGCTGAGAGGTCGAGCTGGCATCCAGTGGGGAGTTTATAGAATCAGTCCCCCTGCGTGCACTGGCGCCTGAGCGGGCCCAGAACGCTGTGAGAGGCAGTCCTCTAGCTGCTCCCCTATTCTGAGGTGGGGGAGATGTCTCCTCTGAGGCAGGGCTGGGCTCATAGGCAAGTTCCCCCGGTGTCTCAGCCGCCCAGTTACCTGATATGTCCTGTGGAGTGGAGTCCGGAGTCTCCAACAGGGGCGCCCGGGAAGATGGTGCCTCAGCACACGCGCCGCGTCTCTCTGAGGGTGTTTCCCTCCGTGCCGGCAGGATCGCGGGATCGCAGGAGGTAGCGCCGGCCGGGCAGGGCTGCCGCGCCTCCGCAGGTAACTGACCTTGCGTCCTGGAAGCGGTGCTGGTAATCTCCGGCTTTTGCAGCGAAGATCTTGTCCCGCGGAGCTGCTGGTCTCCGTGACGCTCTGCCTTCTGCGCCGCGCTGGAGTCGGAGCGGGCGGGTCTCGGCGGATGCAGGCTGGAAGCCTCCGGCGGGACCGCAGTTCCCTTACACTGTGTCGGCGGGTCCCGATGTGGGTTGCGGGTGCCTTGCTGTGCCTCAGCTTCTGCAGGCAGCTGAGGTAAGTGGCGGCCGCTCGCGGCTCCTCTGCAAGATGGCGCCGGCGTCCCTGGTGTGCAGGCCGGCGGGTCCTCCTCCCTCAAGTTCTGCAGCGGGGCAAAAAAGTTGGCTATGGAGGGTCCAGGCGGTTCTGCTGGAGTCCCAGCAGCAGTGGGATTCTTTTTAATCTTGTTCCGGCCCATATTAGCTGTGTGGGATAAGTTTTAAGAGGGGTCCCCAGGAGAGCTGCAGCAATGCACGTCCTTTCTCCTACATGGCAAACCACGCCCCCCTTGTCGCCTCTTTTTAATGTATTAATTTGCTATGTTTTAATGATTTCTCAATAAAATGTATTAGTTTACCCACTGTTATTTATTTGGTGCGTTATTATTCCTTCAGCATATACTTTTTTATTCCATGTTCAACGTTTACCCCCAGTGTATATACTGAAAATTCTTAGCTTTAATGTGTCTTCTCCCATAATATACTACATCTGACATTGATGCTAGTTGCAAGTACATTGTACATATATACAATTGATTGTAATAAAACATAGTTATTTTTTTCTCAGTATTTTTCACTGCCTAATCGGTCAATTGGCTTGCAGACAGCTTTTCAAATTTTCAATTGTTGTCAAAGCTTGACATAAGGGAAGAGGAATACTTTGTCAAATTGTAGCTAAAAACACAGAAACTATGGCCCTCAAATTTATTTTACAGTTGAATGCAAGTGTAAGGGCAGCAATCTAAAATTTGGGGGCCCATGTTTTGTGGGGGGGTTTTTTGCTACAATTCGACAAAGTTCTCCTCTGTCTTTTGTATAAAGCTTTGATTATGACCACAGCTGCTTCAGTCTGTAGATGTTTTTCCAGTTTTATAATGCTGAGATGAAATCACAAAAACATTGGGACCTTGGCACAACCCATCTACTTACACGTCAGGTCACAGACCCCCCAACCAGGTGGCCACCAACAGCCCTTCCCCTTCAAAACCCTATTAGGTCTGATTCATAATGCCCTTTAAAAACAAACAGATTTTTAGAACAGCACAGATAATCTTTTCATTCCCAGGATGTAAGCTGCTGAGTGGAAAAAAATGGGAGTGCTGCCAATGATAATTGAGTGTTTCAAGATTTTTTTTAAATTCAATAGGGGTATTGAGGGGTAATAGGGGCATTAGTTTTTTTTTTTTTTTTTTTTTTAAATAGGGGCATTTCTAGTTATTTTCTCAATCATTGTGAAGCTGCATAACAGGGGTCACATGACATTTGTGTGGTATTGATAATTATTCTAAACTACATGTTATGCTGGTTCTAGTGGTTTAGCAGGATTGTATTTATGTAGCGTATATGAGGACAGCACAAAATAGTGGTAGAGTACAAACAAGAATGAATCCAGTTATAGCAGTCTGCTCTTATAATAAAACAAACTCACCACAAGTTACAGAATTCCCCTTGTCACATGGTAGACAGGTAGATAAGTGCTTGATGATGGTTATTGGATTATTTGCATTGGTATCTTGGGTATCTGGTGTCTAGCCTCGTCCACATTGCTTGCATTCAAGATTTAGCTCAACACCTTGGAATAAAACGAAAATGGTGAATGGTTGGAATATTGTATGCTTGCATGTTATACACTGTATGATACATCAGTAACATGTTTGCTGATTATGACCCGCAGATGACAGATATCTGAATTCTGAAGTTACAATTTTGTGCTAGCATTCAATAAAGACTATAATCATAATCACAAACAGGATAAGAGACTTTGTAAGCTTTTTTAAAGGGGTATATCACTTAGAATGTTTTATAATTGAACATAGGTATTGCAGTAATTTAAAAAAAACCAAATCTTTCAGTGTTTATTTTCCATTTTCCCTTTTATGGTGATAGAGCGGTAATCTTTACCTGGCTGGTGCTTTACTTTGTTAAAACATACTTGGCAACAATTAAAAATCCAAAAAAAGAACATTACAGCGCCCTCCCACCTGACTCCGCAACAACTCCAAAATCAGGCAAATATGGTAACACCACTATCAATGGTAGATCCTGTGCTATCTGCCTCTACATTGTATAATATAGATGCTGCCAGTCATTATAGCCCTGTCTGTGATGATAATGAGATGACTACTGAAAAGTGCTCTATACAGGACATGAAGGGGAAATTGTCTGAAAACTGTCTAGGTCTAAATTCATTTTTGTGGCCCATAGAGAATTAGAGCGCCCCTAATTTTTCAGAGATAATTAAAAATTAAAGGGTCCCTTGATTGGTTGTAGGGCAACCAAATTTGAATTTTAGACCTGACAGTTTTCAAAGGTGGCCGAAGTGTCGGCTATTTGGGAATCAGGGGTCGTGTTACAACTGCAAAATTTTTTTTAATTTTTTTTTTAAAAATTAGATATTGAAGGGGAAAATTTAAAAAAAAAGATCAATTTGCTATGACTTTGCCTGTCAATTTTTCATTTTGGAGTGCCCACCCCAAGATAAGGGGCTCTGTAGACTTTATTAGTCTATCACGACCTGAAAGTCTGTAGGTTTTTTAAAGCGTGATAGCAGATATTTTCCCAACTTTCATATTTTTAAATTTTTTTGAGGCTTTTTTGGGATATATACAAGAAAATAAGCTTCAAAGAATGTTCTATGTAACTCTCATTGATTCCAATTAGAGATGGGTGAATTGTTTTAAAGGAAGTGGAATTCTTTTTTGGAATTTAGGAAACTTGGTTCTACGAAGTCAAAGTTTGGGGGACTTCGGGTGAACAAAGTGTGCTTTTGATTGATAAAATGGCTGCGGCCCCCCATGGGGGGGTTAATGGGGGAAAAGCATTGGGGAAGAAGGGATGCTTGCTGAATGTGCAGGTGAACCCAAATCAGGACCAGGGGTTTTGTGGTCCCCGACTTTAAGTGGGCGCGACTCGGGGAGTCATACCGCTTAACTGTATGTCGGGGGAGTGCTGCCGCGAATGCTTGTTTTGTTTACTGAAGAACTGATTTTTTTAACGTTTTTTTTTGGGGTGTTAGCTTGTCTCAGAGATGCTTTCTTAAGTTCATTTCGATTTTGGGGGGGTATTAGATCTGAGTAGTGTGCGTAAAATGAGTGCTTAAAAATTTTAATGCTATCTGCTCAACACTTTTTGAATATTAAAGGGGATCTAGCCTGTTCCGTTGTATTCTTTTAAAAAAAAGCGTTTTTCAATAAAATACAATTCATTTTGGGGATCCAAATTTTTTTGCGCTTTTAACCCCCGGGGGTTAATTAAGCGTTTTTTGCTGTTGTGGTGACTAAAGAAAGTTTTTTCGCCAAAAAAAAACTTTTTTTCTGTGGATTCACAAGGAAGGTTAATTACAATTTTTTTCTCTTCCCTTTTTAAACGCACAAAGTGTGGTTTGTGGTTTGCTAAATTGTTTGGGAATTTAATAGGGGTTAATTAAGCTTTGTTTTTCTGCTGTGGGGACTAAAATAAACGTTTTCCCCGCCAAAAACCCCTTTTTCCTGTGAAATTCACAAGCAAAGGTTAATTTAAAATTTTTTTTCTTGTTGTGTAGCGAAAAAACACCCCAAATTTGTAAACAGTAAAAAGCTGTCGTTGCGGTTGCTAAATTTTTTGGGAAAAATTTACATCCGGGGGTTAAATTAAAGGGTTTGTTTTTTCTGCTTTGGTGATAAAAAAAAAACGTCTTTCACGTTAATAAAGAATTTTTTGTGAAAAAAATTTCAAGGAAGGTTAATTTACAATTTTTTTTCTTGTTGTGTAGGAAAAAAAACCGCTTTGTAACACGTACAAACCCGTGTTTGCGGTTTTCCAATTTTTTGGCCAATTTACCCCGGGGTTAATTAAGCGTTGTTTTTTTGCTGGGGTGCTAAAATAAATGTTTTCACTGCCAAAAAGGTTTTTTTCCTGTAGCATAATTTCCAAGCGAAAAAATACCAATTTTTTCTCTTGTTGTGTAGGTAAAAAACAGATGAACCCGTACAAAGCTGTTTTTGCGGTTGTAAGTTTTGGGCAATTTACTCCAGGGGTTTAATTAAGGGGTTTTTTGCGTTGGGGTGCAAAAAAACCGGTTTTTAAAACCCCAAAAAAAAATTTTTCCCTGTAGCATTCACAAGCGAGGTTAATTTCAAATTTTTTTCTTTGTTGTGTGCGTAAAAACACGCCATTGTAAACCGTACAATGGGTTTTTTTTTCCAAGGGCAATTTTAAACCCCGGGTTTAATTAAAGGGTTTTTTGCTGTGGTGCTAAAATAAACCGTCTTTCAGGCCAAAAAGAAATTTTTTTTCCCCTGTGCATAATTTCGCAGGAAAAGGTTAATTACAAATTTTTTTCTTTTTTTGTGTACGTAAAAAACACGCATTGAAAACCCGCTAAAAAGCTCGTGGGGTTGGGGGGTTTCTCATTGTTTGGCGCAATTTTTACATCAGGGGTTAATTTAAGCGTTTTTTTTTCTGCTGTGGGGGACTAAAAAAAAACCGTCTTTCACGCAAAAAAGGTTTTTTCCTGGGGGCTAATTCACAAGGGAAGGTTTTTTCAATTTTTTTCTCTTGTTGTGTAGTTTCAGGGAAAACTTCGGTTCGGAACGAAGTCAAAGTTTGGGGAATTGTGAAAAGTGTGTTTTTGATTGATAAAATGGCTGCGGCCAGGGGCGTTACAGGGGGCAAAGCACTTGGGGGGAAAAGAAGGGCTACCTGCAGATTGTGAGGTGAAGCCAATCAGAGACCGGCGGATTTTTGTGACGTCCCCGCACTATAAAATTTCGGGCGCGCGCTGGGCTCATACCGCTTCACTGTACTGTCAGGGAAGGTGCTGTGCAGTGATTGTGTAGTCTTTAAAATAAAGATTTTTTACGCGTTTTTGGGGGGTCTGCTTGTTCAGAGAAGCTTCTTTAACTTTTCTTTTTTGATTTTTGGGGTATTAGTTTGAAGCCCCAGTGTGCGTCCAATGCAGCGGGCATATAATTTTAGTGCTATTGCCACGGGCCTTTGAATTCAAGGGGATCTAAGCCTTTTCTGTTGTATTCATTTAAAAAAACGCTTTTTTTACAATACAAAAACATTTAAATTTTTGGCTGCAAAATTTTTTTGGCAATTTAACCCGGGGGTTAATTTAAGGTTGTTCTGTGTTGTGGTGACAAAAGAAACCCGTCTTTTTCACCGCCAAAAAATACTTTTTCCTGTAGCCTAATTCAAAGGAATTATTTACAATTTTTTTTTTTGTTGTGTAGAGAAAAAAAAAACACCCCATTGTAACCGCTAAAAGTCGTATTTTGCGGTTGCCTTTTTTGGTGCAATTTCATCCGGGGGATAGTTAGGTTTTTTTTCTGCTGTGGTGACAAAAAATAAACCGTCTTCCCCGCAAAAAAGACTTTTTTCCCTGTGATATTTCAAGCAAAGGGTTTAAATTAAATTTTTTCTCTTGTTGTGTAGGTAGAAAAACCCCTTTGAAAACCCCCAAAGTTTGTTTTCGGGTAATTGTTTGGCGCAAATTTACACCGGGGGTTATTAAGCGTTGTTTTTCTGCTGTGGTGACAAAAAATAAACTTTCTTTCACGGCAAAAAAAGACTTTTTTCCCTGTAGGCTTTTTCAAAAGCAAAGGGTTAATTACATTTTTTCTTTTTTGTGTAGGTAAAAAACCGCCATTGTAAAACGTACAAGTGTAGTTTTCGGTTGTCAATTTTTGGCCAATTTAATTTTAGGGGTTAATTTAAGCGGTGTTTTTTGCTGTGTTGACTAAAATAATCCGTCTTTTACCACTAAAAAAGACATTTTTCCTGTTTGCTTAATTCAAAGCGAGGTTAATTACATTTTTTCTCTGTTGTGTAGCGTAATAAACACACCATTGTAAACACGCTACAAGCTCGTTAGTTTGCGGATGCTTCAATTGTTTGGGCAATTTACATCGGGTTAATTATGAGTGTTTTTTGCTGTGGTGACTAAAATAAAACCGTCTTTCACCGCCATAACTGACATTTTTCCTGTAGCTTAATTCACAAGCGAGGTTACTTACAATATTTTATCTTGTTGTGTAGTTTCAGGAAACTTCGGTTCGGATTGATGTCGAAGTTTGGGGACTTCTTTTTTTCTTTTTTTCTTTTTTGGGTGAACGAAGTGTGCTTTTGATTGATAAAAATGGCTGCGAGCACATGCGTTACATGCGGCAAGCATCTGGGAGGAAGTAGGGCATAGCTGCATGTCATGTGCAGAGATGAAGCCAATCAGTGGACAGGCGGATTCTGTGACGTCACGCACTATATAAGTCCGGGCGCGACTCTCGAGCTCTACCGCTTCACTGTACTGATTAGGGTAGGTGCTGCACGGCTGATTGTGATAGCTTTATGAAGTACTGATTTCTATACAGGTTTTTGGGGGTGTCTCAGCTTAGTTCAGAGATGCTTCTTTAACGTTCTATTTCTGATTTTGTGGGGTATTTGATCAGAAGTCCAGTGTGCGTCCAATGCAGCTGCATATACATTTTATTGCTATCTGCTCACAGCACATTGAATATCCAAGGGGGATCTAAGCACTGTTCTGTTGTATTCATTGAAAAGAAACAGCGTTTTTACCAATAAAATACCACTTAATTTTTGGCTGCTCAAATCTTTTGACGCAATTCTACTTCCAGGCAGGGTTAATTAAGCGTTGTTCTGCTGTTGTGGTGACTAAAGAAAACCGTCTTTTTCACCGCCAAAAAAATACATTTTTCCTGTAGCTAATTCAAATGTGAAGGTTAATTACATTTTTTCTCTTGTTGTGTAGCGTAAAAAAACCGCCATTGTAACATGCTACAATGCTCGTAGTTTGTGGTTGCTCAATTCTTTTGCGCTATTTACATCGAGGGGTTAATTAAGCGTTGTCTGCAGTTGTACTCAGTAAAGAAACTTTGTTTGTCACCGCCACAGAAGACATTCTGTAGCATAATTCATATGCCGAAGGTTATTAAGCCTGTTTGTGCTTTTATATTCAGTAAAAATACACAGAGTTTTTTAAACGGCACATACAAGTCAATTTTTCCTGCCCATTTGTGGAGCGCAATTTTTAATCCAATTGTTACCCAAGCTCTCTTAGTGGTTCATTTGGAGTCAAATACCGGGTTGTGTTTTTTTCAACTATACAGTTATATTCTTCAAACAGTGTCTGTACATTTAGACTCCAAACTGTATGTCAAGACAGAGAAGTGGCAGGGCTCTTCCCTGCGAGTGGCAGAGGCTCAAACATTCCAGGCCCAGGTGCGCACAGCAAGGGGACGTCGCAGCAGGGGTCACCGGTGAGGCCAACTGCTGCTGTCATTAGAGGCCGTGTGTTGTTCAGCAACCAATGCGTTCTTGATGGTTGGACTAGGTCATTCCACTTCCTCCCAGGTGACATCTGACAACCCAGCAAGAGTCGGTGGGAACTTCAGAACACAACATTATGTTGGCATGGTCCCGGGAGCGGGTCAGCGGGCCCTCACTGTCCTCAGCCCGCTCTGTCCCTCGGTTCCTCAGACAGAGATCTACTTTGTGGTCTGGGATCGCGCCAATATTGCGGAGGATGAACAATTTGAGGAGGGGCATTCAGCTGTACTTGGCATCGAGAAATGGGGCCATATCGCCTGCTTCTTTTCAGTAGGCGCGCAAAGTATAGATGTGGAGTGTGGCATGGAGGTCATGTTGTGTGAGGTCAGCCTCGGATACCAGACCGGTGATGAGGTCTGCAGTGAAAATGAAACTCAAATAGATGATGATGTAGCCGACGCATTTGGGAGCGGCGTGAGGAAAGGGCTTTTTCATGTCGGAGAAGAGGGGGGGCAAGCTTGCGCGTCGGGCTTGCCTGAAAAAAGGGGTATTTACCTCTAAAAAGTGCAGGTGCTCTGCCCCTAGTGCAGGGCCCCACTCCTTAAAAAACGTCCTAAAAATTTTTGGGACCCCTTAAATTCTTCACGAATGGAATGAGCGTTGTTTGCTCCCCTTTTAACAGGATAAAAAATTGTGGGGAAACCCCAAATTTTGGCTATGTAGGTTTAATATTTTGTAAGAATTTAAAGTTTGGGTTTTTATACAAAAATGGTTGTTTCAAGTTTTTTTTAAAAAGTTTTAAAGTAGGGGAAATTTGGAGTTTCCCGGTTTAGAAACCTTGAAAAAAAAAGCGGAAAATTTAAGGGATTACAAGTACGTTTTTTTGATAGGGCAAGGGTTTCATCATCGCCCGGAGAAGGGGGTGTCAGCTTTGGGGCCCCGGGCAGCGGCGCAGCCACAAGTGGGTTGTGGGGCCGGAGAGCAAAAGGGTAACAGCGTTTTTAGGTGGGGCCAAGCGGCCAGGGGTTAAAAAAACCCCGCTTCGCGGTCCAAAAAGTTGGGGCACGGGGGCTCAGGGGAGGAGCGGCGGCAGTAGTCACTCAGTCGGAGCGTTGGCGAAAAAATTTCCGTACTAAAGCAGGGGCTTTCCCTTTGCTAAGCCCGGAGGAGCCAAATTTGGGGGATATGTAGAATCTGTAGCGAAAGTGAAGCGGGGCCCAAAAGGGAACTAACTTTTGGCCCAGGGCCCTGGTAAAACCATGCAGGGGGTTCACCTTTCCGGTGGCCTGGGAAAAAACGGGGGTCGATGTGGTGGTCCATTCTGCGCCGAGCACCCAGCAGCAGCGCCGGGGCACGCTTTCCATTGCAGCAGTAAAGGCTCCTCCACCTTTTGCAGAAGGGAGCGGGTTTCTTTTTGAATCATCTCCAGCCCAGTGCCCCTTCTCCTCGCTATCGGGTGCCAGCAGTCTTTCGGAGGCGGTTTGGGCAAAGAGACAACAGAAAGGGCCCAAACCCTTCCTAAGGTGCGAAGCTGCCCATGTTTCCTGTAAAAGTTGTTGGTGCTGCAGTCCCCCCCTTCCCCCATTTGGTGGACTCTGCCCGTTAGAAAAACTAATGGCTTGTGCCGAGCCAAGATGGAGAGTTCCAAGCCGTAATTTATTTTCCAAAAAGGCGGGTCCCAGAAATTCAAAAAATATGTAGGAAAGAAGGGGGGCCCAAGTCTTGAGCTTATCGGTTTTTTTCCAAGGTGCACGGAGCGCGGCCCGTCGGGAAAGCTGTAACTACATTTGGGCCCAGTTTTTTGTCCTTTACGGCCCCCGGGGTAAATTGTGCTTCCTCCCCTGGGAACCCCAAAGGGAACTTGGAAAGGGAGCGCTTTCCCCTCCACGTTGTCAAACTGCGGCCCGGGCCAAGGGTCAGCCCCCCCTCACCCTCCACCACCACCTTTCCCCGCCTCCACAAGTTTTGCCCCAAATTCATACCACATTTTGTAGGGCATAGCGGTGTCACGGATTCCCACCTGGCTTCCCTGGGCCCGAACGAAATTTCACACAGGGGGGGAAATTTGCTCCGTGTCATGCGAAAGGGAAATAAAGTGTGGCTTTCCCCAAAAACCAACTGCAAATCAGAACCTTGGGGGACGGAAATGGGGTAACATGGTGTCCACGCTGCCCCCGAGGAGGGATTGCCCATGCGCCCCCCCCCCCCCCATGGCCCCAGTTTTTTAAATTTTTTGTTGTAAAAAGGTTCCTGAAGTTTTCCCAACCCGATCTTCAAAAAGATTCTAAAAATTGGCCGGGAAAATGTGCATGCACTTCACCCTTTCCTACAAACCCGGAACCCCTTTCCTCGAGTTGCAGGGGGCGGAACGGCCCCCCCCAACACACTCTGATTTGTGTTTTTTAAAAACCCGTTGGAATTCCAGCCGGCACGGTTGGACCGCTGTAATGAACAGAGAAAGGCCTTTAAACGTTTTTTTTGATGATGGCAGAATGGTACCCCCCTGTGTAACTTTGATGTCAGCCAGTGGCGCTCATGCGGACATTTGCCGTTTGTTGTGGATTGGGAGGCCATGTTATTTGTAAAGTCGCCCAGGATTTTACGGGGATGAATAAGTCATTCCCGCTTCTTTTCCTAAAAACAGATGCTGAAAAATCTGTCGGGGCGGGGGAATGGAGGTGGCGTTCCCTTCTCGCGGCCCAGGAGCCCGGGGGGGGACTGAAATGGAGGAGAAGGAGGAGGAGGAGGAAAATTGGAGAAAGAAGTTTTTGGGTGAAAGGAGGGGAAATTTTTCACCCGGTGAAAAGAAAAGGGGGAAAGAGGGCAGTGGGGGGGTTTGATGGAGATGGGAAGAAAAGGCGAGGGCCCCGAAAAGCCCCATGGCAGTTACAGTGGAGATGGGGCAGGACCCCCTGGGAGTAAATTGTGCAGGGGCCCCGCGCAGGGATTTTTGCCGGGCTAGGGACACCCGAATAGTCAGCACCCGGCAGAGGGAAAACCCTTTTTCGGGCTCTCCCCCCCTATTGGCCCCTCGCTCCCGGGGTCCAAAATGGGGCCTTTTTCCAGCTATTGGGGGGGAAAAAACTCAAATACTATGGGGAAATTTCCCCCCGTAGTCATTTTGGCCGCGGGCCTTGTGCGGCATCGTCCCCCCTTGATAGGTCTGCCCGGGGGGTTCTTCAGCGTTCAGTATTCTGCCGGGGGTTTTGGGGGGAAAGGTGGGGGGGTCGGAGCAGTACCAGCCCCAAATCAGCCCCAAACTAAATTTGGGAGTCCCCGATGAGCAGCTTCCTTCCAACCCCCCCTAGGGGAGGGGGCCCAGTCGCCAGCAGCAGCGGGACCTGGAGCACCCCCTGAACCAACGGTGGGGCCAAATTGGGGGACGCACTCTGCCCCCCCAGTTATAAGACCCCGCGGGAAATTTACGGGCAGCCAAACTGGAGGTGGCCGCAAACTTCCCGAGTTTGCGGGTGGAAAAGGGTGTCCTCCCCCGGCCCAATTTAGTTTTTGGATCGAGCGGGTTTTCAGTGCGGCGGGGGCAATCTTTCCCCAAAGGGAGAACCCGTTTGGGCCCCAGGGGGGAAATGGGGAACGGGACCTTTGTCAGAGGGATGGGCGTGGAGGGCCCCGGGAAAATTTCCCAATCCCAAGGGCCTTAGGCGTCGACTACATCAGCCAGGGAAGCCTCCCCCAAAAAAACTGTGAGAAATGACCCTTCCCAAACTACCTGCCTCGGGCCCACTATTCGGGTTGCTCCCACCCCTGATGCCACACATTGTGACGTTTCCCCATCTGCCATCACCATCTTTTCCAGGGGGTGGGGATTTTCCACCCTCCTCCACACTTTTGTAATTTTGCCACTCTCTGGACTAAAGCTGTTGCTCCTGCCACTGTCACCTCCCTCTCTGTTTATTGTGCCACTCTGTGGGGCCCACTCCAGTTTTTGCCCCTCCCAAAAATGTCATTGTGGGCCCCTGTCTGCCTCATGCTGTGCCGCAGGGGACCTCCACACTGTTATTTTTCTACATCTGTGGCCTACTCCCGTTTTTGCCAAATCCAGAAAGTAAAATTTTGCCACTGTTGACCTCAGCTGCTGCTGTGGCTGCTGCCCGGGCCCCCCAAACTGTGTCTTTTTGGGCCCCTCTGTGGGTTTCTCTTTTTTTTCCACCTCCCCGAATATATTTTTGCCACTTTCTGCCTATGCTGCTGCCGCCGTGGGCCTCCCCCACTGTGTCATTGTGCCATCTGTGGCTATTCCCGTTTTTGTCACCGCCCGAAAAGTCAAAGGGGCCCCGTCTGTTCATCTTTGCTGCTGGGGGTGCTGCCGTGACCTTTCCCCACGGGTCATTTTTGCCACTCTGTGGCCTACTTTCCCGTTTTTTTCCCCCTCCGAATGTCCTTGTGCACTGCGGGCCTATTTCTGCTGCTGTGGCTGCTGCCGTGACCTCCACACTGTGTCTGTGCCACTTTTGGGCCTACTCCTGTTTTTGCCACCTCCAGAATTTTTCATTGTGCCACGTCTGACCTCTGTGCTGTGCTGGGCCCCCGTCACCTCCCCCACTCTGTCACTAATGTTGCCCCCTGAGCTTTTAGTTTGTTTTTTTCAGCTTTCGCTGGCTGGGCTTTTTCAGGCAAAAATTCCCGCTTCAGTTTTTTTTGGGCGTTTTTTCCCCCTTAAGTGCCCCGGGAATTTTAGAGTTTAAGCGTTTTTAATTGGGCGGCAGTCATGTGCGTGTCATTTCAAAACACAACATTGTTGAAGACCCAAAACCCAAACTCCCTCTGCCTATTTAAGATGGCCAACTTCTACGCCCCTGCAGGCTCTGCGCAGGTGGAAATGCTGTTTTTAACGTGATTGTCCCCAAGTAATTTTGGAAAGAAATTTTTTTTTTGTGGGAAATTCGGCGGGGTGAGGGAACCGAATTTTTAGAAATTCGCCCTTTTCTAATTCCCAAAGTTTTTTAAAGGTTTTTTTTCGACCAAAGTTTTTTAGGGGGCGATTTCACTCACGTAAAAACTTTAAAAATTCCCTAGAGACAATGGTGGAGTTTATTTTAAGTCTGTAAACAACTCAAAATATGTTCCACACTTTTCAAAAAATAGACTTCAAAGACGTCTTAATTTAGGCTTTTTTGTAGCCCGGATTGTTTCCTTTTTTATGATAGGTTTCAGCTGGTGTCATGGCCTTTTTAAAGGGTTTTTGCATCTCTCTCTTATGTATTCAAAAACTTTTCCCTGTGTCACTTTTCATTATTTTTTACATTAAAATTTAATTTTTGGACAAACTATGGTTTTATTTTATTTACACAGTGTTTCTTCTTTAGTACGAGATCTGGGCAATTTTTTCTTGTTGAAATTTTTCA
>JAODAL010076480.1:0-13611 GCA_025379985.1 Phyllomedusa bahiana | reverse complement strand
GAAAGGGAGCCTTCAGAGGGAGGGGTGGGAAATAAGGATTGTATATGGTATATGTACAGGGGAATACTTTTTGGTTTTAGGTTGTTAGCACAAAAGGATATAGGTTCTACAGAGTAATAAATAAGGTTTTAAAAAAAAAAAAAAAAAAAAGGGGGTTTTAGTGGTTTGGGGTGGTGGTTTAAAAAGGGGGGGGAGGAAGGAAGAGTCGGGCCCCCTTTTAAGGGACTGAACAAAGATATTGGACCAAAGGGAAACCAGAACTCAGGGATAACGACGGGCACTTGGGGGTCTGGGAGTGGGTAAAATATAGTTAGGAGATAAGGTATATGTGTATTTATATATGTATATATTAAATAAATTTTAAAAAATAAAAAAGGGGGTATTTAGATAGGTTGGGTGGGGGTTTATAAGCGGGGAGAAGAAAAATGAGTCTGATCCCACTTTCATAAAAAACCTATGGGAATCAGAGCTCAGGAAAAGAACTGGGGAATTTGGAATGGGAAAAAAGATAGGAATAAAAAATATATTTAAAAAAAAAAAAATTATAAAATTTTATATAGTGTTTTTTTGTAATAGGTCTAGTTTAGGGTGGGCCAGAGGGGTTATATGTTAAAAAAAGGGGGACAAATGAAATGGAGAATGGACTGGACCAGCTCGGGGTCATAATAAGTTTTGTCAGGGTTATTGTAAATATTTTGTAAAGTAACTCACCCCCATTTATTAGGTAACCAGCTAGTAACGGGTTTTGGACCCCCTTTTCCCCTTCAAAACTGCCTCAATTTTCGTGGCATAGTTTCCCACAAGGTGTTGCACGTGCTAATTTGGGTACCAAGGGCCCAAAGAGTGCCAAGAAAATATTCCCCACACCAAAAACCCCACCACCCCCACCCTAAACCGTTTACAAG
The DNA here is from genome assembly GCA_025379985.1 of Phyllomedusa bahiana. Taxonomy (NCBI): domain Eukaryota; kingdom Metazoa; phylum Chordata; class Amphibia; order Anura; family Hylidae; genus Phyllomedusa; species Phyllomedusa bahiana. Next base: position 12,706 of record JAODAL010076480.1, on the reverse strand, counting down.
GCAGGATGGATCCATGCTTTCATGTTGTTGCGCCAAATTCTGACCTCCATCCGGGAAAGTCCAGCAGAAAACGGACTATCAGACCAGGCAACGTTTTTTCCAATCTTCTAGTCAATTTTGATGAGCTTGGGCAAATTGGGCCTCAGTTTTGTTTTTATGAAAGGAGTGGCACCATGTGGGTTTTGCTGCTGTAGCCCATTGCCTCAAAGTTCGCCGTATGTGCGTTCGAGATGCTTTCTGCCTACATTGGTTGTAACGGGTGGCTTTTGAGTCACTGTTCCTTTCATCAGCTCGAACCTTGCCCATTTTCCTTTGCCTCGGGTCAAAAAGGCATTTTTGCCCCCAGGACTGCCGCTCAATGGTGTTTTTCTTTTTGGACCATTCTCTGTAAACCCTAAGTGGTTTTCGTGAAAATCCCAGGGTCAGCAGTTTCTGAAATACCAACCCCGCCCTTCTGGCACCAACAACCATGCCCCGTTCAAAGGCACTCAAATCCCCTTTTTTCCCCATACGGTCTCGGTTTAACTGCAGGAGATTGTCTTTACCATGCTAATGCCTAAATCACTGAGTTTTCCGCCATGTGATTGGGTGATTTAAAAAAAAGTGTTAAAGGGGGCGTTGGACAGGGGTCCTAAAAAAAGTGGCTGGGGAGTGTATATGGTGTATGGTTTATCTTTGAAATTTAATAAAAGAGATCACTTTTTACAGGGATGTTAACTTTACCCGCTGTAATATTAATTATAAACAGGGGAAAGCCCAGGTTTTACCAGATGGCCTTTATGATAAGAGACATCCAAGTACAAAAGTTTCAAAGAATTTTTTTAAGGGGAAATGTTTAGATGTGGTTTTTAGATCCCAATTACATAATGAGGGCAGATACAGCAAAAAGTTGTCGCCTATCTCGCTCGGTTTGTTTTTAACATTAAAATTTTGTATTATCTTTCTTTTTTTTTCCCCTTTTTCACATTACAGTACTTTGCTTATATCAGAATTATATGACGACTTCACTTTTTGTTTTCTCCTTAGGTCACATTACAGGAAACAGTTTGTGTACACAGTTTTGGCTCCTTCGTTCCCCTTTTTTATTTGCCTTGACTTTTTCAAATAAATTATTTTAAAACTGTGGCCTCAGAGGATGCCATGAGTGATAAATGGCTGAACCCGGCAGGGCCTTCGACGGGTCCCACACATCGGGAAAATAGGGCCGACGTCACGGGTCGGGTAAAGCAGTTATAAAACAGCAAAAACAAAAACACATAAAGGGGACAAAGAGTTGTTAAAAAGGACATAAAAAAAGGGGTGAAGGGTAAATCACATCTGGGCCCAAACACTCGCCACTTAAAATACAGCGTACTACACCTGGGTTCTACAAAAATATATTTTTATAGGGGGTTGCTCACTAAAAGGGATGCTGTTTTTAAATTAAAGATCTTGCAAAAACAAGTACTTTGCAAAAAAAAATCTTCAAAAGATTTTTAGGGCCACCCCCCAATTTTCGAAAAATTCCTTTTATTGGAACATAAAATCATGGAATCGGCCTTTCAAAAAACACAGCCAAAGCCGTTTCAGTCCAGAGGTCTCAAGGCAGAGGGGGAATGGCTAGATGATCTATTTAACTCCATGTGATGTCATTAAGACAAAACCTTTGCACAATACCCAAAATGTTAAACATATGAAAAAACACATATATTTTATTTTTTTAAAATCAAACATTACATATTACCTTTATAAAATGTAGATGTTCCTATCTTCAGTCCTAGAGGTCGAGTGCTTCCGTATCCAGTATCCATTTGGATTTAAAACTGCAATAGTTTTTATGCGGTCTCCTAATTTCTACCAAAAGTCAAGTTTTTCCCCCTGCAACGAAATTGTGTGTATCGTTTCCATGTATTTTTTGATATGGGCACAACCTGGGGGCCCCCTTACAGTTCTTTTTGAAAAAAATGTTCCCGAATTCTTTTAAAACAACGGACGAATGGTTTTACCTAATGTAAACCCGCACTTGACATATCGCATATACCCAAGTTATAAAATCCTTTCCTTATACTTATTGGACCAAGCTGTATATATTTTCATTTCTATATATCTACAGAAGGTTTTCCCCACATTTGTGATTGCCCATAGGGAAAAGATCTCTTAACCAATTTTTCCTTTTTTTTCCCAAAACAATTGTACTAATTCTCAGGAATTTTTACAGCGTCTAATGATATTATGGGAGTACTTTTTTCTCTTTTTTTAATTTTTAATCCATTCTAAATATGCCAGTGCTTTCTTATTGAGCTCTTTTAATACTCAGACATATCACTAAATTTCAAAAAAAAAAATAAATTATCCAAGGGACTTTTGGCCCACAGATTCGGGTCTGATTCAAGCGTACCAAGACCCCATGGAGACATCTAGGACTGGGATTTGGTGGTGAAAATGTTTGTTCGGAAACAATTCCCTTTAGCGGAGAACCCGTCGAGGGGGGAGGAAAAAGACAAAATGTCCCCCTATGGGGAGTGGTGCCAAGGGGAAGCAGGCCCTTTTGGAGGAAGTAGGAACCTGCTCCTCTAAATTTCCACAAGCAGAAAAAAAGTGAGTTTGACAAATGTGATTAATTTCAGTTTTAGGATCTCTAAAGCGGGCTGTATTACTTTGGGGGGTTGAATTTTTGTATGACTAATTTTTTGATTACACGAGGTTTCAGTAGATTTAAGTAAACCCTTTGAGAAAGTTAAATTTTTAAAAGTTTCAAAATTAGCCAGTTCATGTTGATTTTTAAAACTGAAGGAGAAAAAAACAAGTTAAAAAAAGGGGTTTTTTTGGTGAGAGTGATCTATCTCCCCAGGATAAGGAGATGCTGAAAGTTACGGGCTTTTTTTTGATGAAGAATGTGAGGGGCTTTGGAAAATAAGGGGAAAATGAATTGGGAAAAAGATTTCAAGGAGGGAAAGTAAAATCGTGTTTTTTTTCCCCCCTTGTCCCCGGGCTCCATTTTGGCTAATTTCTCGAAGCGTTAAGCTTAAACATTGAATACCCTAGGAGAAAAATTTAATCTCCCCAAATGAAAAACGAGTGCTTGGGGGAAAATTTAAAGGCCAAGGGAAATAGTGTGAAGGCAGAAAGGGGGGTAACATAGTTATCATGAATCGGATATACTATGAAAGAAAGCAAATCGCTTTTAAAGAAAAGTTTGAGAGGACCCTACCATGCATTTTAAGGGTAAATTACAAAAAATTATTACAAAAAGGTACCCAAAAAAAATTTCTTCTAATCGTTTAGGGGAAAGTTTATTCAGGGAAAAACCATAAAAACCCAAATTTTCTTTTCCCAAAAAATCCAAAAGGGACATGGAATGTGCACCGGGGACCCATTATTTCAGGTATGGGTCTTTACAAACCGTCTCACAATTCTTGACTGGGGTTTTTCGCCCATTATTAGAAATGTCCCCTCGTTTCTGTTTGGGTACCAAGTCGTTATTTAAGAATCGGACACCTTTAAAGTGTGCTCGGGGGGTGGCTGGAATATGATGTTTCAGCCTATAACGAGAATTACACTGAGGATGGGATAAAAAGCGGTACACTTTTTTATCCAGATCAAATAGAGAACAGAGATTTATTATTTTTGTCTGTGAGTTTTGGGGTTTTTGTTTTGAACTAACGCTTCGTTTTAATGACAGTGGGCTACAAAGAACAGGAACGCGATGGGGACTCCGGTCCACTGATTTTGCGAACCTGTTTTTGGCATTTGGGGAAAAGAATTTTTATTACAATGTGAAAAATCCCTTTTGAAGATATAGTATTTTGGTCAAAATTTATGACGATTACGATTGTATGGTCTGGGTCAAAGGAGGATTTTGATAATTTTTTGGAGATATCAATTTAAATAATGTGAATATCAGTTTTTTAAACAATTTATGGCGGTAGTAAGGGAGTTTTTTGGATGCGAGATAGAGATTAGGAAAGGGGGTAATTGTCACCCTGGTTACAGAAAACCAAAGAAATAATCGTTGTTGCATTTACTAGTTTCCATTTGGTATGTAAAAAAATCTTCCCCCCATGGCTTTTTAACTAAGGCGAAATAAACAGTGATTATTTGATTTTTTGGAACAGGCTTGGAACTTGTTGTAGACTCAGATCTCGGGATCGATGAGATTTTAAAATCAAAAATTTCATGGGGGAATCAGACAGGACAGGAAAAAATTTTGTATAAGAAAGAAAAAAGGAAAGATGGTTTGATTTTTTTTTTTTTGAAATTTTGTGATATTCTGAGTATATAAAGGCTCAATAAGAAAGCATGGGATTTTTAGATGGTGAAGAATTTAAAAAAAGGGAACAAAGCACCCTGATAATATCTTTTAAACCCGTAAAAAAATCCGTGATGAAAATTGTACTAGTGTTTTGGAAAAAAAAAAGGAAAAATGGGTTAAGGATCTAGTCCCTAAGGCAACCAAATTGGTAATTGTATTCTGTAGATAATGAGAAAAATATCGCTTGGTCCAATAGAGTATAAGGTAAAGGATTTTAAAACTTGCCTACCGATTTTTTGGTATATGCCCATATGGTGGGGAAGTGCGGCTTCTACTATATAGGTTTAAAAACCATTCGTCCGTTTTTTTTTTTAAAAAAAATTGGGAAAATTTTTTCAATAAGAAGGTAAGGGGGCCCCTGGTTTTTTGTCCCCTATGCAAGAAATACATGGTAGTGAACATCACAAGTTCAGTTTGCAGGGGTAGAACGTGTGACTTTGGTAGAAATGTAGGGACAGGCAAGAAAATATTGCAGTTAGAGTCCCAAAAGGTACTGATACGGAAGCACTCGGACCTCTGGGGCTGAATGATAGGAAAGATCTATCTTCATTTTTATAAAAGGAATAAAGTAATGGGTTTTGATTTTAAAAGTAAATATTGTGTTTGTCATATGTTTTTAAAATGTTGGGTTTTTTTGCAAATGGTTTGTCTTAAGACACAGGGGGAGTTAAATAGATGCATTACGCCCTATTCCCCGCATGCCTTGGAAAGCGTCGGAGGACGTGAAACGGCTGTTGGCTGTTTTGTGAAATTTTCCGATTCCCCGATTTTTTGTTCCAATAAAAGGATTTTTGCAGAAGAAGTTGGGTGGTGCCGTAAAAAAAAAACGTTTTTTAAAATTGAAATTTCAATTGTTCTACTTCTTTTTTACTGAGCACCACCCGTCTGCATTAAATGGACACTGTTCTATACACTATATAGGACTACAGAGACGTATACTGGTGCCACCTCGTTTTCTCTTTTGAATGGAGTTTTTCACTTTGCAATATGTTGTCATTAACCATGTCCTACCGACTTCTAGATATCCCCTCTTGTATGGGCTGCATCAGCTCCTCAGGACGCTATAGATACAGACCTGTTTGATCTCTCCTGATAGGCTTCCAGCACTGGTCGCCATAGCTACAGACCTGGTGTCCTCAGCAGGCCAATAGAAGCCAGTAAACACACCCCTGAATTCAAAAGTGAGAAAACAGGACTGAGGTAAGATGAATCAATGTAGTGAGACAACCCCTTTATGGGCTCAGGAGCATAAGGTTGTGCCTTTGCCTTCCTATGGCATATGGGCATTGTTAAAAGGGTTCTCCCACTCTCTAGTCCCACTACAGGCTAGGACAAAGACCTGCTCCAAAAGAAAAGCTCTTGCTCTGGAGGACTTGACCACCCCTCCCATACATTACATAGTTGCCATTTCAAAGAGTAACAATCCCTACTGTTATAGATACATTAATTAAAGAAAACATATACATCTTAATCTATTATTCACATTCTATTATTCCAAAGGCGTTTGACACTGTCCCTCATAAGCATTTGTTGGGTAAATTAGAATCCATTGGGTTAGAGATAACAGTGTGTAGTTGGATTAAAAACTGGCTATCGGATCGTACTCAGAGAGTGGTGGTAAATGACTCCTACTCAGAGTGGTCCCCGGTTGTGAGTGGTGGTAAATGACTCCTACTCAGAGTGGTCCCCGGTTGTGAGTGGTGTGCCGCAGGGCTCAGTATTGGGTCCTCTCTTATTTAATGTATTTATTAATGATATAGTGGAAGGGATCAATAGCATGGTTTTGATTTTTGCAGATGATACCAAGCTATGCAGGGTAGTGCAATCTATGGGAGATACTCATAAATTGCAAGCAGACCTGGGCACACTGAGTGCTTGGGCATCCACATGGCAAATGGGGTTCAATGTGGATAAATGTAAGGTTCTGCATCTGGGTACAAGAGATGGGGTCTCCCCTGGAGCAGATTGGTTTTTGCCTTGTGGGTTTCAGGGTATTCACCAGTGGGGAGGCTGGGCTTAAAGTCATTGTCTCCCTCCCTTCAACCACATTTTCCCCACCCTTGGTTGAACTTGATGGACACGTGTCTTTTTTCAACTGTTCTAACTATGTAACTATGTAATCCATAAAAAGTTTGGCCTTTAATTGGTTCGGCATCTTATTTGATGTCAGTTGCTGAAGAAGTAGAATGAAGAGTTATTACTTGCTGCTGCCATAGAGACATAGCCAAGAACAGGCTATTAACCTTATGAACTCAGGTTTTAGTGGGACTGGCCAATGATGTTACAGTGAGGGGGCTTCCCAAAGTTAGATGTTGGGAGGGAGCATGCTGGATTCCCTTATTGCCTTGCAATGTCAGGAGGAACTGACGACAGTCATCTCATGTGTATGTCTGGCTTTAAGTAGAGGAGACACAGCTATTACATCCTCATTAGGTACAGAGTTCTGCACATCTGTTCATAATTAAGAGATCTGTATTTTTGTTTGCATCTTGAACTCTTCTTATTGGTGTTGTGCTTCAAACTGTTTAGCCCCATCCGAGTATTATCAGCAATTTCAGGAATTCATGCTACCAATTAACAGCCATTTCACCATACAGGAAAAAAGAAAGTGTATCCAATCAATGAGTAAAACACTTCCTTTTTACCTGTCTGAAAAAAGTGCTTTCGCCCATTTTTCCGTAAACCCCCGAAAAAATTCGGAGGGGGCGACTTGTTCAAACCTGAACCCAAAACTGACTTCTTTTTACATTTACAGGGGATCAGTTTCAAAAAAGGCAAAGACTAAAGGTGCCATAAAGGGAATTATGAAGTGTGATCTTCACAAGGAAAATCTTGTGGATCTGGAGACTTCACCCCAGGCTGATTGCGTGATAACCATAGGCTTTCTGGAACTCACCAGTGAGAATCAGAAAGACTATGAGCGGACTCTCAAGAAAATCTTAAGCTTCCTGAAACCGGAACACCTTGTCTGTTTTGGGGCTCAAAATGAACATATATGATGGTTGGGGAAGGAAGATCCCCATCTTGAAGTATGTTTAAGCCTTGTAAAAGGGAAAAATTTAGATGAAGGTTTTTTATGACCACGTAGGTCCCCAATGGAAGGCAAAAAGTGACCTTACTGACTTTATGGGATAAAATTTTTGAGCCGCAAAGAAATTTAAAGGGCAACACTAAAGAAAAATTTAAATATGTTTATTTAACCGTACAATGTAACTAATGTGTGAATGTTCTTGTAATTTTTACCAAGCTTCACTCTTAATAAACAGACATTTCCTCAGATATCAACATTTGTCTATTTGTCCCTTAGTTTCTCAAGTAACTTTCCACGACATTGTACAAGTAAAGAGGGGAAATCTCTGGGAAAACAAAACAGATAATATAGAATGTATGAAACAAATCAGGGCTGTATATTTTGAGAATTAGAGTTGACATTGATGACCTGCTCTTCTCCTTATCTTTTTTTTTATCCACCTCGTTCTTCCCATTACTCATCTTCTTTTTATTCTAGTCTTCCTTATATTCTTTCTCATATCCCATCATCTTCACCTTTTCTTTCTCGTTTTTATTTTCTTCTCTAGCTTTCATATCCTTACCCTTTCGCCATTTTTGTCCTCTTCTTTCTCTTCTCATTTCCTTCCATTTTTTTATTTTCTCCTTTCTTTCCTTCTTTTTTCCTCTTCTCTCCATTCATTGTTTTCCTCCTTCCTCTTTCCCTTACCTACCACTTTATCATTTTATCTACCTCAATCTCTTCCCTTTCTTTCTACCTCCTCATACTTCCACATTCAATTCCTCAATTCCTTTTGCTTTAACGGGACAGAGCTACAATACTAGGCACTACCTATGGATATAGGTTGTGTCTAGTATGGCAGCTCAGTCCCATTAAAGTGAAAGGAATATGAGCTGTGTTACCACACACAACTGTGAACATGTGTGGAATAATTTTTTTAAAGCAGCCATCTTCTTCCACATCTTTACAACCCCTCAATGTATGGATCGCAGAATAACTTGTCACATATACCTCCTGCAAACTTTCACTTGACACTTTACACAACACAAGATTTTGAAACTGTCAAGCTGAAGTTTGTAACATTATTATTATTATTTATTTTAGAGCGCCATTGATTCTAAGGTGCTGTACATTCAAGGGGAGTTACAAACATAACAAATGTTGAACAAATACAATGGTGACAAAAAATGACTATTAACTGATACAGAGAGGAAAGAGAACCCTGCCCATGAGGGCAATCTACAAGGAAGGAGTAGAGAGACAGAAGGTGTGGGGCGGACATGTTTGTGGGCCGGTGTACAGGTGGTGGGGTTAGTGTAGGTTATAAGCTGTCCTGAAGATATGGGTTTTCAGGTTGCTTTTGAAACTGATAAAAAGTTGGGGAGGTCTGTTTTTTGGGGTTAAGGAGTTCCAGAGAATTGGTGAAGCACGAGTGAAGTCTTGGAGACGGTATGTGAAGAGCTGATAAGAGGAGAGCAGAGAAGAAGGCCCTGTAAGGAGCGGAGATTGTGAGAGGGGAGGTATCTGGAGATTAGAGCAGAGATGTATAGGGGGGAGAGGTTATGGAGAGCCTTTAGGTCTGTTGTAACAGAATGAATTGGGCAATGGTACCAGTAAAAGGGATTGCAAGGGAGAGGCAAAGAGTAGCAGGGAAGGTGGATAAGGTGGGCAGCAGAGTTGAGGATGGTTTGAAGGGGAGCGAGAGTGCTGGATGGGAGGCCACAGAAAAGGATGTTACAGTAGTCTAGATGAGAGATGACGAGGGCATGGACTAGCGTTTTTGTAGTGTCAAAGTTGAGGAATGGGCGGATGTGTGAAATATTTTTCAGGTGGAGGCGGCAGGCAGAGGTGAGGGCTTGGATGTGTGGTTTGAAGGATATAGAGGAGTTCAAGGTTATCCCTGTAACACGGTTATCCCTGTTAACATCTGTAACTCCATCAAGTCTTCTAGCCCTTTCAGCCATCTAACATAGTCAAAACGGATCCGGTTTACAAGAAAAGTGTTACAAATGGCAGGAACTCTCTTATTAAAAGGCTTCTCTCACTACAAAGATTAGCTTTCAACATAAAGGGACATGTAACTGAAGAGTTTTTCTAAATATATTGTATTGTTGATTTTACTTTAGTCATGAGATAAGGATATGGTTACCTGTCTTACCATAAAATAACTGTGTTATCCCATCAGATGAGAGAGCTTAGAGCAGGGAGTGATCTCTCCCCATGGACAGACAGAGTTCACTTCCTCACTCAGTAGAAAGACAAATTATTTCTAACAAGATTAGCTTCTGTTTTCAGAAGTCATTGTTTTCAGTCCTCATAGCACGTGTAGCTATGTTTTCATCTCCTGCACTTGTCAGAGTAACAGCTCAGCTAGAAGCTGAATATGCTTATCACTGCTATAGAGCCACCAACATCCAGAGAATACAGAGTGAGTGTAGACGACTTGTGAGTCAGTGAAACAGCCTAGTGAGAAGACCCCTTTAAGTCAGCAGGAGTTTCCATGTTATGTCTGTCTTTTAATGTCTGTGTTTGTTTGAAGGGATTCCATGGCAATTACTCAGGATCCTTGCATGTCAACTGACCTTTCTGGTCTGTATAAAGCTCACTGTATATAAGTCTGATTGAAGACTATACAGTAAGGTCCTGATATGTTAAATTGTTGTTTTTAAATGCAATTGTATCAAGTTCTAGTTGCTGTTTCTTGTCTAATTTCCATTTGGTCAAGTTCTAGAGTTTACGTCCTTAACAATATCAGTTTGGCGTATGTCTAGTTTCTGCTGGGCCTTGCCCAGGGAGTCGTTGGGTCCTAGAGACTCTTGCTGTATTAGGAACATTTGTAGTTAAGGGATATTTTTGAGGGAAAGCTTTAAGATCAGTTTTAGAGATAGAGGCTCTGGTGAAAGAGAAAGTTGTAGGGCAAGGGTTAGGTGAAGATTTAGGGATAGTTAGTTAGAGTCAGTTATCGCTATTACTTTTTCTTTTCACGAGTGAACCCACATGTGAATCCGCCCACCGTCCATTTGCGGAATCATCTAGCTTCATATTATTTCCAGTGACCGTTGGTTTACTTCCCTGTTTGGGTTGGGTTGTTTCTGTTTGAAGTTCACAAGCATTGTTACAGAGAAAGAGTTGAGCTTTCTTCTTTTAACTCCTTATGATACTTAAGGGGACAGGCTATGGTATAAGTTAAAAAAAATCACAGAATATAATAGATTCTCTTAAATGAAAGCCATAAATCCACATAGTCATCACAGAAAGAGAAAGCTCCCTTTAAAACATAACGGGGACTGCTGCACGGGTTTTTCATAGAAGCCCGGTGTGTTCGTTTGCGGCCGGTTTTTCAGACGGTCTACAAAACCGCAAACCCGTGCCATGGGGACATGCCCTAACTGAAGGTAGACTCAGTGTGGGAAAAATTAAGGACAAGTAAAGTATTTAACGTTAATTTGTCCTAAAATTGGTGTTGCCGCGCAGTGTAAAGTGCGCCTTAAAGTACGATCCTTTAAAAAATCTGCCGTCTTGTATACCTTGCATAGTAAACTTAATGTGCCTAAAAAGGCACATTGCGCAATCGTGGCACATAGCGTATCATTGCTTCTATATTGAATGCGCCTTTTTCAGTGCATTACAATGTGTCATGCCCAGCATACAATGCGCCTAGTTTTGGTATATTACAGTTCATTTATATCGAGAAAATGGCGTCAAGAGTATTTTGGGCCCAAAATAGAACAAAATATGGAGCTTGCGTATTGGGAAATGTCGCCCATAATCTTTTATGCAGATGATACTAATCTCTGTAACGTAATCAACACAATAGAGGACAATGTGTTATTACAAAGGGGTCTGGATAGGTTGGAGGCCTGGGCAGAGAAGTGGCAGATGAGGTTTAACACAGATAAATACAAGTTTATGCAAATGAAGAGGAAACATCTTTTCCATGATTACATGTTAAATGGAAAAACGCTGGGTAAAAGTGACTGGAAAAGGACTTGGGAATCCTGGTGGACAGTAAACTTAATGGTAGCAGCCAGTGTCAGGCAGCAGCTGCCAAGGCAAATAGGATTATGGGGTGTATTAAAAGGGGCAAGTCACTGGTCAGACCACATATGGAATATTGTGGACAGTTTGGGGCACTAGTTCACAGGAAAGACATTGTAGAGCTTGAACAGGTTCAAAGGTGGCAACAAAAATAATAAAAGAATTGGGTGGACTGCAATACCCAGAAAGTTTAGCAAGGTTAGGGTTATTTAGTTTAGAGAAAAGACAGCTTCGGGGGACATAATAAATACAACTCTGGAAAAAATTAAGAGACCACTGCACAGTTTTCTAAAAATCATCATCTCTACATGTCTGACAGCCATTCCATTCCAGTGTCAGTTGAATTCCAACCAAAGTCCACCTCATTCTACTTAATGTGTTCTGTTTTGGTGATCACCTGAACCAAATCTTATTTAATGAAGGAAAGTATAAAAAACACTGCTGTGGTCTTCACAATCCTCTTGCAATAGGACAAGCTGGATGGCAAAACAAGTGCTAGGAATGGGCCAAAAGGAATTTGAATGGAAAAAATAACTTTTATCAAAGGAGATGAAAAAGAAAACTCTTCCTGACTTAAAACCTTAGTCTTATTGTTTCTAAATAAATAGGAACTTGTTTTCTTTGCATTATTTGAGGTCTGAAAGCTCTGCTGTTGCTTCTTTTTTATTATTTTGAAGACTTCTCATTTACTGCAAATAAATACAAAATTTTTTGCTTTGAATTTCGGAGACGTGTTGTCAGTAGTTTATATAATAAAGTAACAATGTACATTTTTCTAAAAAAATACAGAGAAAAATCAGACTAACTGAAAATTTTGCAGTGGTCTCATTATTTTTTTCCAGAGCTGTATACTATGAGTTAGTTATTGTTATATTCTATGCTATATTATGCTGTAGTATTTAAAGTTAAGTTTTAGAAATCTATAGTGGCAAGGATGATGATAAGGAAACAACCCAGCTTACGTCTGCCGTTGCTAATGCTTTGACCTTGGTTAATGAAATAGATGAAACACAACTGACAAACCGGTCTATTTCCCTCCCACTTATTTCCTCTGGTCTTTATAAGTTTCCTTTAAATGAATGTATTAGAGTTCATTTACATGCATGTTTGGATTTTATTACCAAATCAGAGGAATGCAATTTAGATGAAGTTAGGATAGTTTCTTCCTCACCGGGACACACAGCCAGGCTTATAGTAGAGGGCAAGGCCCTTGAAATTTTCCCAGAAAATGAGACTCCAAAAAAGGGAAAAAAAACCCCCCCTGTACCAGAAAGCACCTGGGCAGGCTTTCCCGGGGCTCGAGAAGGCCCCGCCTGCCCGCTGTATGTTGCATTCCCCTCCTAAACAGATTGATTGCCTGTCCGAAA
>JAODAL010076479.1:0-13611 GCA_025379985.1 Phyllomedusa bahiana | reverse complement strand
TGACCTGGGTAAACCAAATTTAAAAAAAACCCCTTTGGGGTTTTGCTGGTCAACACACGGGTTTAAGATGAAAACCGCCAGTTCGGGCCTCCCCCGGGAGTGATACATAAAACATAATTTTTTAATCAGAATGAAAAGATTTGGAAAAAAAAACGAAAAAACGCCCTCAAATTTAAAACCCTTTTTCAAAGTCCTGTCTGCCTCAAAAATGGGGAAATCCCCCCAAAAAGGGCGCCCCACATGGAACCTAAAAAACCCCTTCCCTTTGCTACATCTAAAAAAAAAAAAGAAAGAAAAAAAAAACAATATACCACAAATGGATGCACAAACAAAAAAAAGTGCTGTGAAAAATTAAACAATACAACGGGAAAATTTTATTTTTTGATTTTAAAAAAATACTTGAATTGTGATGGTTTTTGGAAGAAATCTTTAACGAATAAATTTTTCCCAATTTTTCCAAACGCTTTCCCCCCCTAGATACTGGGGGTTTTTGGGGAAAAAAATTTGAAATTGAAAAACAACTTTGGGAAAACATCTAAAAAAAAATACAAAAAGGGAGTATGCAATAAATAAAACCCTCCGCCCCTTAATGATGGAAAAACAGGGGGGTTTAAGATGGGACAGGCCCAAAAGCGGGTAACGTTAATGTTTTGGCCTTTTTCTCAGTAATCGATACCCGGGGATCTGTAATGACTTGTCCTGGCCCCCGTCCTTATCTTACCACCCCTTTTTTTCCATCATTAAGGGCTTTGAGTTTATTTTTTGAATACTTTCTTTTTGATTTTTTCTTAGATGTTCCGTATTGTTGTTTTTAAAACGGGAATTTTTCCCTGATTAAACCCCCTTTTTCCCTGGGGGGGAAACGCTTTGGGGAAAAAATTGGAATATTTTTCCCCTATGACGCATCATCAATTCATAGTATTTTGAACATAAAAACGTTTTTTGTCTGTTGTTTTGTTAATTTATAAACAGAATTTTTTTTGGTTTGTGACTCCTTTTTGTGGTATTTGTTTTTTTTTTCTTTCTTTTTTTCTTTAGATTTTGCTAGGGCCCGGGGTTTTAGTTTGGGTTTCCCAGTCTGGGGGCGTTTTTAAATTGGGGCGATTTCCCCAAATTTTTTGAGGCAGACAGGCTTTGATAGGGTATATTTGAGGGCGTTTTTTCGTTTTTTTTTTAAATCTTATTCATTTTGTTTAAAAAGTTATTTTTATGTATCTTTTTTTCTAGGTGTTAAAATGTAGTTTTTTTGGGTTTTTAAATTGTTTTGGGTAAAACCCGAAACTTCATTTCATTATTTTCCAAGGGTTTTTCTAAAACCTATAAAAGGGTTGCTTAAGTAGGTACATGGTAGGTGTTTGTGTCCCCGAGTAAACCCCTGCTGGGGACATCCACTTACTTTTGTTTGTGACCTGGGCCCTCCCTCCGGGAAAATTTTTTTTTGTGCCACTGCCACTCGATGTAAAAGGGCCCCCTCCTCTCTGCTGACAAACTTTTTGGGAAAAAAATTTTAAATTTAAAGCCTTTTTTTGAAATACCGTACAGAAAAACCCAGATGTAATTTAGGCATATATAGGCCCAAAAAAATTAAAAGGGGGTTTTTTCTCATCCCCAAAGGTTTTAGGAAAAAATGAAGGGAAATTTTAATGCTGCTTTTTCTGTCACTTCCTGGTCAAGCTGTCGGAAATTTTGCATTTGTATTCAGACTTCTGTTTTTTTGTTTAAACTCAAAAGTTTCCCTTTGGTCCTGACAGCATGATTTTTAAAGAAAAAACAACAGAAATTTATTTCTTTTGTCTGAAAGTTCAGAAAAGGGAACAAGCTTCAATGACAAAGTTCATTTGCTGGCCAAAAACCTGTGTGATGAAATCACCCCCTGCTTTTAAGATAAAAAAAATTGCAGGGGGGGAGAGGGAAAAAAACAGGTGGGGTCATTTGGGGAAAAACCAGAAAAGACCCAAAGGAAGGAAATTAAAATCACTTTTTGCTATTAAAAAAAAAAAAATTTTAAAATGAAAATTTATTTGGAAACACATCTTAAATTTTGTTTTCCCCTACTTTTAAAGTAAATCTTTGTGGGCCAGTTTAACCCCTTTTAAACCCCTTGGTATGAAAAAACCCTTTCGGAAACTCCCAGAGGTAACTTAAGCGTATAGAGGACCAAAAAATTTGGGGACTCCCGGGTATTTTAGCCCAAAAATACCCACAACCCAAAAAATTTAAAATTTAAACCCCCTTGGGTATGAAATCCCCTACAAAAAAAACCAGTTGTAATTTAGGTTTATATGGGACAAAAAAAAAAAACAAAAATGTTTTTTGGGTCCAATTTAAAACCCCAATCAAGGGGTTTAAAATTTAAGCCTTTGGTATGAAATACCCTAAAGAAAAACCCAGATGTAATTTGGAATATTTTGGGAAAAAATTTAAAAAAAGAACCCTGTTTTTTTAGTCCAATTTAAAACCCAAATAAAAGGGGGGGGGGGTTAAAAAAAGCCTTTGGTATAAAATACCCTACAAAAAAAACCAAATTTTAATTTGGGGGGCGTATAGGGCCCAAAATAAAAAAAGGACCCCCTTGTTTTTTTGTCCAAAATTTAAACCCCACAATCAAGGGGTTAAATGAACCCTTTTGGGTATGAAAAAACCTACAAAACCCAAACAGATGAAATTTTTTGGGCTTTTAGGGGGAAAAAAAAAAAAAAAGGGCCCCCTTTTTTTTAGTCCAAATTATCCCCACAATAAAAGAGGAAAAATTTTAAGCCTTTGTTTAGGAAATATGTAAAAGAAAAACCAGTTGTAATTTGGGTATTATGGGACCAAAAAATACGGGACACCAGGGTATTTTAGCCCAAAAATTTAAAACCCACAATCGAGGGGTTAAGTTAACCCTTGGGTATTAAATCCCCTACAGAACAAACCGATTTTAATTTTAGGCGTTTTTGGGGAAAAAGTACACCCCCCCTGGACTTTTTAAAGGGAGAATCCCCCCAAAAACTAAAAAAAAAATAATAATGCTGGGGGAATTTAAAAGTGGGGAAAAATTACACACATTTTTGTGAGGGTTTCTTTCCCCCCAAAAGCGCTGATAAAATGGTTTTTTTTTGGAATTTAAGTTCACAGACGATAGTTTTGCTTATGACAGGACACCAGTGGAAGTGTGGGGAAATTTAAAGATGGCGTCCGTTTTTATGGGGCTGTGACATCCCCCAGAAGCCCGCTGGTCACTGATTGGGCTTCATGTTTTGAAACATGTCATTGGGGGTGTTCCTTTTTTCCTCCCGGGAGTTCCCCCCCCCCCCCCCCCCCCCCCTGGCCTCATGTCACCCCATGTGTCCCCGGCCTTTTTTAAAAAAAAAAAGGGACGCTTCTTTCCCCGCGAATTTCCCTTAAACTTCGGCTTTCGGGGAAAATTGGGTTTTTTCCTAAAATTTCCCAAAACAAATTCCCTTCTTAGAATGGATTCACCCATCTTAATGAAAAACTATCAGAAAAAATAAAGGTTGCTTTATGTCTGGGGAAATTTAAATAAGTTGTGTTCTTACTCTGTAGTTTTTGAAAAGAATGGGGGTTTTCTTTGTGTTTACCCGAATGACGGTGGGTGAACTTTCTTGTGTACCATGTTTTGTTTAATAGCAGAGGCAAGTATATAAAAGCTCTGTAGGAGTGGTAAGGGGTTCGGCACTTTGGGGGGGCACCCCAAATTATTTTGCGGAGAGCCCTTTCCTTTTTCCCATAAAACGGAATGAGGGTTTTTAGAAAACTTTATAGTGGGAATTTTTACTGTGTTAGTCTTATTTTTGTGTGCACAGGTAAAAAGGGACCATGCTAAAGTTTGTAAATTTTCTATGTTTTGGGCCAAATTTTGTGTGCTAAGGATTTTTTTCCCCTTTTAAAGGGGGACTTTGTTTTAGGGACTGTTTTTTTGGCACAGTAGAAAGATGTGGGTAGGCAGACAAGGGACTATTTTAAAGTTAAGAGTTTTAAAAACCAAAAAGGGAAAAATAAACCCCTAAGAAAACCTAAGTGCAATATACAAAAAGATAAAAGGGACCAGGATCCCAAATGTGAAACTTCCGCCTAAAATTTTACTGTAATGAAAAAAGAAATGTGCTGTTCCATGAAAACTGCAAAGCAAAAGCCCAAATCCTTGATGGTACAGACTTAGTGAGTTGGGGCATTCAAAATTTGGCCTTTTGTGTGTTTTATTGTGTACCCCCTCCTAGTGGGGTGGTCACCCACTAGAACCATTTTTTTATCTGAAGCTAGGGGGAATTTTGTAAAAAGCTTTTTTGACTTTTTCAAAAAAGCAGATAAAAAATTGTTTTTCAAAAGGTGCAGCAAATCCCAAAGGGAAAAAGGCGGAAGGGACCCCGGGGAGTAGTCTTTTAACCTTCTTTTTAGTTGAACTGGACATTGACTTTTCCCTGCCCGGGACGCAGCATGACCCCAAAAACCCCGAAGGGCCCCACAGAAATTAAAAATTTTCCCTAAAAAAGGGAAAGTTTTAAAACCCACCTTTTTTGGTTAAACGGGGACTTTGGCTATACCTGCCCTTGTACCGCGCATCCCCTAAAAACCCTGCTTGACCCAAAAGTTTTAAAAAGCCCCCGGAATTTCCCCCGGGCCCCAGCGCACCGGGCGGTAAATCCCCCCCAAAAACCCTACGGGGCCCATTTTCAAAAACCCAAAAGGCTTTTCCTGCCCTCCCCAGGGGTTGCTACCTCCGGGGGAAACCCCTTTTCCCCTCAAAAAAAACAAAAAATTTAAGCTTTTGCCTCCATGCCAGGGGAAAAAGCCCGGGGCCCCCAGACGGCTTTACTTCCAAGATTTTTGGGTTTTTAAAGGGAGTAACAAACCCCCCCAAAAATCCTGCTTTTTTTTAAAATTAAGTCTCTCGTCATCCCTTTCCCCCTGACTTTTAAAAGCACACATCACGGTCACCCCCCAAGGGGGGAAAAGGGAAATGGGGGCCTTATGCCCCAAAGGTATCGTCCAATCTTTTTTAAAAAACAGGGGGACCCCCAAAAAATTTCTTTGCCAAAATGTTGTTTGTGCCCAAAAACCCCCCCCTGGGAAATTTCACATCCCCCTTTGGGAACCAAGGGGGCTTCTACCCATGAGAGACCCGAGGGGAAATACTCTAAAAAATTTTCCCAAAATGGGTGGGCCCGTCCCGGAGGTTTTAAGATTCCCTGTATGTTCCCTTTCTTTAGACGCAGAGATGGCCCCCCTTCCCCCGGGTTTGGGACGGGTCTTTCCCTCTCGGGAACCCCCTTTTGTCTTTGGGGATTGGCCCAATTCTTCGGGATAAGTTTCTTGCCCTGTATCAAAAACCCGCAGGCTCAAATACAAATTTTAAATGGATCGTTTTCTGCTCCTTTTTACCTTCAGCATTGGTCCAGGCAGGGTTCCCCTCTCTCCCCTTTTCCCTTTACCCCTTCTAGCCCATGGAAAACTTCTCCGGGAAACATTCCCCTTTGAAAAATTTTTGGGTGGAGTGAAAGTGGGGTGCTATTAAATTTGTAAAATTGTTCAGCCTTTGCTGCCCCGATCTGCTCTTTTATGTCCAGAAATCTTGATCTCCCCCCCCTCCATTCTAGGGGGTTCTAGACGATTTTGGGTCTTCAGTAACCCAAAAAAGGTGAAAAACAGGGCCCAAGGTAGGGGCCCTGAATATCACCCTGTTTCCCGTAAAAGTGGATCTTTTAAAAAGGAAAACCTACTCCTTTCCCCTGGGCCCCTTTCCCTCCTTTTAAATTTTTTTGGGGGGTCCTTTACCCCGGGGGAAAATCCCAGCAAAATTTTGGCCCTTTCTTTTCCCCCACCGCTTTGACCTCCTTTTAAAGTTGTCTTTCCAAGGGGGGGAAAAGAAAAAATTTTCCTGGTTGGGTCGTATTAAAACATTTTTAAAGTTTGAATTTTCTACCGCGTTTAAACCTTTTTCCTTTTTCCGTCCATGCCGGATTACCCCTCCCCCAAAGCCTTTTTTCAAAACCCTCCCTCCCCTGATAATGTGTCTTATCTGGGCGCAAAAAAAACCCTTAGGATCTCTAGAGCAATCCTAATGAGTTTTGGACAGGGGGGTGGTCTGTCGGTTCCAAATCTTCAACCCTTATTATTTAGCGGGCCCCCGGCCCGGCCCGAATCTAGGGTTTCCCATGGCTCTCGACAAAAGGCTTTTGGGGGAAATTCGGACTAAAACTCAAATGGCCCCTCAGCGGGGGCCCCTTTTGGTTTCCCTTTTTTGTGGTCCCCCAACAAAAAGTTTGGACTTTTCTTCCTTTTGTAGTGCAAAAATTTATAGAGTAATCAGAAAATTCCCGCTCCTCCGGGGTTATCATGGCCCAAAGGGGCCCCGCTCACCCCACTTCCCGGGGAATCCGGGGAAACGGAGAAATTCCCTTTTAAAAGGCCTTTTTAAAAAAAGGGGAAGGGGCTGTGGTTTTTGGGGTTTTTGGGGGGTTGGGTTCCGGACAGCGGGGTTTAAAAATTGGGTCTCGTTTCCCTGGAGCGTTTCCCAGAGCTAAAGGTTTTGGTTTTTTAATTAACTGCGCAAGCGGTGCGGGGTTTTCTAGCGCCCCACTCTCCCTCAACAAAAGCTCTCTGCCTTTGGGGGAACCTGGTTTTTCCCCCGGAGTTATTCTCTAAAATTTTTTTCTAGGTTTTTTGGTCTTTTGGGAACTCGACTATGCCAAAATCTAAGTCCACTTTAAAACTGCTGGGAAAAGACCCTTGCTGGGAAACTCCAGGGGATGGGGTGGCAACGAATATTCCACTAGCGCGGAACCCTTGTTTCTGCTGGGTACCGGGGAAGCTGAACTACAAGATAATCTCTCCTGGAAAGGGTTTCCCCCCCTTTGGGCACCCCCCTTTCCCCTTTCGTCCCTTTTCATGTTGGAATTGCCGGGGGGGAGGGCCCCCTTGATGCAAATTGGTGGGTTGCCATCCTTACACCCCTTTTTTTGGGTTAAAGTAACCCAAACTTAATTGGTTTTTAATTACAGGTAAATTAAAAGTGGATAAATGATCCAAACTGCCCTTTGTTATTTTTTGTTTAATTTCCCAAGGTCCTCCGTTTTTCTGAAAGGGCCCAGTTGCCCATTTTCTTTTTTAAAATTGCCCCCTTAAAAACGGTGTACCTGGCCTGGCGTTTAAAAAGCCACCATCTGTTACTGCATGGTTCGTTGGGGTTTCATAAAATTCTGTAGGTGGGGGAAAAGTAGGGGAGTGATTCAAGGGGTTTGAGGGCCCCCAAATTTTCTTAAGGTCTGGGGGGACTGGTTAATTTTTCCCAAAACAGCCCCACTACGTAGATTTGTTAGTTTTAGTTTAAACTTATTTCGTTTGACTTGGACGCCCTATTTTTTTTGGGTGAGTGATGTGGAGTGGTCGATCCCAGTTGGCTACTACCCCCTCCCCCCCCTCCCCCACCCGTGTTTCCTTATTTTGGGTTTTTGACCTTTCATTCGTTTGGGGTTTTTTTACTGCAGCTCTCTCTTGGGGCTTCCCGGTTTGGGGGGCCCGGAGGGGGGGGGGGGGCGCGATATTGTGTGCATAACTCTTGTCTGGGGGTTTCCGGGGGGGGCAGGGTGGGAAATTGTATGGAGTGTGGGTGATGGATTTTCTTCTCGCTCTTCGGCCCCCCTCTTTTTTTTTGTGGGAGGAGGGCCCGGGGTTTTTGCTTTTTGGGCCTTTCATCTCAGTGTTTTTGATGAGTGACTGTTGCTTGCTGGGGGTTTCCCCCCACAGGGAATGAGACAAAACCCGAGCTCTCCTTTTGTTGCCCCAATTTTTGAATGCTTTTTAGGGTAGGGGTAAAAAACCCCCTACTTTTTTTTTAATTTCTATTGTGTTTTTTGTTTGCATGACCTTAGCTTACTTTTTAAATAGGAGGATTTAAAGGCCTTTATATAAAAAGTAACCCAAATTTTTAAATTTTTTATCATTAATTCCCGCTGCTTTTTTGATGTTTACCAAATTATTTGATTTTTTCTCTAAAATTTAAACCCTTTTTTTTTTAATTTAAAAAAGTGCCCCGGGAAAAAAGTAGTTTTGAAACGTTTTTTGTGGGAAAAGGCATTGACTATCCATATCCCGTAAAAACCAAACAAGACCCAAAAAAAACCCCACATGTTTCCCTTTTCAGCAGAAAAATTTTTGCAATAAAAAAAAAACTATATAAAAACAACTGGTTTTTTCCCAAAGCCCGCTGGGGGGCCCAGGCTAATTTTCCCTTTACTGGTGACATTGTTCCAAAAGTGAAATTGAATGTTTAAGCAAACAAAACAGAAGTCCCCAGTAGGTCAACGAGGCCCTGTCTGAAAAAACCTGCATTTTTGTCAAGTGGGTTGAAGGAAATTACTGATCAAAGCCCGTCGAGGGTGGGAAACGGGGGATAAGCAGGTTCGCTAAACAGGGGGCCCGGGTGGCCCGTGAATGGGAGGACGGGGGGGGTAAGGGCCGTGGATGGGAGGTTGCATTAAACCCCTGAAGAACAGATTGGGACATGTTCGTTTTCTGGTTTTACAGGGGGCCCCCACCCAGGATGAAGGGAAAACCCGGGTTTCAACCCAAAGATGCTGGTTCGTGTTTTCGCAAGCACTGGGAAAAGGCTTCCCCTGTACCCTAAACCCCCATGTCCTTCCCCCCTCTTTGGGCCCCTTTCCAACCTGCCGTTTGCTCCATGTTACGAATTTTTAAAATGGTTTTAAAGGGGTTTTGGAAAAGGGTTTTTGAAGGCTTTTTGAAAGATAGCCCAAATTAAAAGTTTTTTCTTAAATTTCCCCCTAATTTCCCAAAAGCCAACTTGGATTAGGAAAAAAGAATTGTTTCTATCAAATTTCTGTTAAATGCGGTCTGGTGGGGAAACCGTAACACAAAATTAAAAAGGGGTTCTTTTTCTTCAGCCCCCGGATTTACAAATTTCCAAATAGGATTTACAGTTGATTGTTTTCAAAAAACTTTTCTTACAAATTTCATATTAGAGGCCCCAAAATGAGATGCATGAAATGAAAAAGGAAATATTAAAAAGTTTTATGAATTTCATTTTGGGGGTTTTGCCAAACCAAATGACAACGGCGGCGTTACTTTGAAATTTAAAGTGTAAAAACCATTTTGGTACAAGGGGCCCGATAAGCGCCCCAAAATGAGGGTGACTGGGGTTTAAAAGAAAATATTAAAAAAATTATAGGGTTTTTAATATGGGGGGCCTTCGCCAAACCCCTGAATACAGGGTGTTTTTTTTACTATCCCAAAAATGTTTTTAAACCAATATGCGTACAACTGAGTCTTTTTTCGCCCCAACGACACAAAGGGACTGCAATAAGAAAATATTTGAAATTTTTTTTACGAAATGATATTTGGGGGCTTCGAACCCCTGGGCTACAGCCGCAAATTTTCTAGGAAATATGGGATAAGACAATTTGCATTTAAAATGGCTATATTAGGGATGGACTTCAATCAAAAAATTTTAAAAAAAATTATAGGATAAGTTATACTTTGACACGCCCGTTTATTTCCCTTTTGAAAATGAAAACAAAAGGGGCAATTTTCAAACCTATCAGAGGGTCTGCTTTGGGCCCAAAAAAATGGGAAAAAGCCCTTTTTTTTTTCAAAAAAAACACAGAACACACTGAGCTAAATAAAAATTTCCTTTCAAATTCCCCCCTTTGCCCTCACCCCAAAACCCCCCCCCAGCCCGCACACACCAAATAGATTTTTTTCCCTTAAAAATTTCTCTAAATAAAAAAACCCCTATTCCCAAACTGTAGGTAGGTGGATGGTTTCTTGTATTAGAAGAGGCTTTCTTCAAAAGATGTTATAAAAAGCTTTTGGTTTTTAAAAAGCGAGGGGACAAGTCCCGCTGTGAAGTGTGGGAAAACAGAATATGAGCTCAAACAAAGGGAAAAGCAGTTGAAAAAGATAAAACGGGGGGGCACGGTTTTTTTCAGCCCTTTTGGTTTTTTTAACACTATGTGGTGGGCATTCTTTCATCCTCCCCACCCCCCCTATCCCCCCCGGAAACTTAAATTGGGTGGCTGCCCCAAAAAGAAAGGAAATTTCTGAAAATGGCGCAATAGTAATAGATTATCTGGGAGTTTTTCAACCCAAACTATCGCCCGGTGCTCGGGGGAAATTTTTGATAAGCCTAAAAACTGTGGACTTTTTAAATTTTGCTGATAAAATCGCTCAATTTTCCCCCAGTCACCAACTCTTAGGAAATTTGGCATTTTGGGAAACAGCCGAAAAGCAAAAAAAATAGGGCCCCAAGTGGTGGGAGTGACTCAATGCCTGTCTCAGAGAACATGTCAGAAAACTCTCGAGTGAACTCTGTTAAGGATAAGTCACTTGGAGAGAGTGGAAACAGAAGTGTTAAACAATGTTTATAAAAAACCGGTCCCAATGGGGCAACGTCGGGTTTCTCCAAATCAAGGGGCGGGTTGAACTTGTAACCTTTGGGAACCCCCGAACTACAAACCCGCCCGTAACTTCTCTAATTTCAAAAAAAGGGAAAAATACTCTCCCAGGGTAGGGAAACCCCACTTTTTAAAAATTCCATAGGGGTGTGGGAAAATTAAATTTCCCCCCTAACTTTTTGAGGTGTTGTCCCTAGCAAAACCCGGGTTAAAGGGGGGAAAAGAGACGCAATTAAAAAGGACACCCAAAGGGGCCAGCAACCCCTTTAGTCCCGAAAGGTTTTTGAAGTCGAGAAAAAAACACAAAAATTTTGGGTTTTTTTTGCGAAACAGACAAAATTAAACCTTTTTTGAAAAACCCTAGGGAAAAAAAATTTGGCTTCCTAGGGATCTTCCTGGGGGTTCCCCTTAGGTGCTGGAAGGGTTTTTCCCGAAAAAAATGCTTGGAGAAATTTTTGGCCTGACCTGGCCTGGAAAACCTGTTTCTCCTTTTGTAGAAACAAAGCCCCCTCCTACTTTGTTGGTGGATTTTTATAAATGGGGGACTTTTTCCTTAAATTTTTGGTTGCCCGAATTTTTTTTTACATCTAAAAATATGCCCTTTAAAGGGTTTATTGTTCCCCTTTTCCCGGTTGTTATAAAACCTTTTCTGGAGTTTGATATGGCAAAAATTTGTTTTTGAAAAGGGCCTGTTTCCATTATCCCACCGTAAGATCTGTTGTGTTCTTTTAAAAGTTTTTTTTCGGAATTTTTCCCTTTCTTTTGGGAAAAGGGCAAATAAACTGGCAATTGGGCGGGTCACTTTAAACAAAAAATTTGTGCCCTTGTTCGCTTTTTTTGGGTTTTTAAATATTGACGCATTTGTTTATTGACCATATAGTTCACCTTCATGGGATTCCAGAAAACATTGTTTCTGAAAGGGGGGTAAGTTCATTTGGGTTTAAAATTTTGGGGGTCTTTGTTTCTGAAACCCTTTGGGTTTGGTTGTCCTTTTGCTCCCGCTTACCTTTAAAGTCTAATGGTTTTTTGCAAAATGTTTTAACCAGACTTTTCGAGCAATTTCTTTTTGGGGTGTTTTGCGATAATCCGGATGAGTGGGGGTGGCATAACCCTTTTTTTTAAAAAATTTGCCATTAAAAATCATCACCCTTTTCTTACTGATTTTTTTAAATTTTTCTTTTGGAATTATGGGGTTTTTAATCCTCGTTTTGGTTTTTATCCCTTTTTTTTGCTTCCCCAACCCCCGAGTTGGAAAATTTGAAACTAAGAAGCTTTCATCCGTCTATCCAGATTCAGTTTAAACTTTGGGAAAAAACCCAATTCACCCCCAAAAAAATTACTGATAACAGGAAAAAATTTTGGGGGCCGCCAAAAGTGGTGGGGATAAAAATTTGGAATTGAAAATGCCCTGTCGAAAAAGGCTCCTTAAAAAAAAAAATTTTTTGGTCCTTACCTTTTATACCCAAATTTTTTCAATCCAAAACTTCTTCCCCACAATTTGCTTCAACCTTTTTTTAACCACAATTTTTTTTAAAATATGTTCTCCTCAAAAAAATTGGGCTCAAGTCGGCCCCCCAAAAAAAAACTCCCCCTTTCCCGTCCAAGTGGGAGCAGGAAATTTTAATTTCCAAAATGGAAGAGGATTGGGGGATTTTTTTTAGGGGGCCCGGGCTAGTATCAATCTTTAGTTTATTGGAAAAGATATTTAACCCGAGGGAAAAGAACCTGGGTTTCAGCCTCCCTTTTTATGTTGACCCGGGGGGGGGATTTCGCACTAAATTCCTGTATAAGCCTGGTCCTAGACTCAAAAAGGGGGCCCTTTTAATAAGAGGGGGGGACTGTCGCAATGTGTGTCTGGACTTTTTAAGAGATAACTGTTGTTTGGGGCCTCAGCCTGGGTTTTGGGAAAAGAGCCTCGGGGTTTTATCCCCCGGGAAACCCTTTTTGGCTGGGGCCCGGGGTATTTTTAAAATAATCTGTGTGTCAGTTCATTGGGCCCTTTTAATTTCTTCTGTTTCCCTTTGGGTTTTGTTCTGGGCAAAATTTTGCTTTTTTGTGTTTTTTTGGGGTTTTGGAACCCTTTTGGGTTTGCATTCCTTTTTTTTTCCTTTCTTTTTCCCGGCTTTCAACCCCCATTTTGAACACGGGGTATATTTTGTTTTTTAGTTTTGGGCTGTGCCCTGTTTCTGTCTGCTCTCGGCTTTAGAACAGAGTTTGTTCAGGATATGGTTTTTAGGCTCTGCTTTTTCCAAGTTAAAACCAGTGATATTTTAGGGCACCCCAAAACAAAATGGGGTTTTAAAGGGAAAAAAAAATAGTTATGATAGACAAAATTATAACAATCACCTCACAAATACAAGAAGTGAGACAAAGGGGAAAAAATATATACAGTATGGGGGAACCTTTAGATCGGAAAAAATGGGCATGGGGGTTTTGAATTTTTTGGGGGACTATCCTTTGCAAAGGTGGTTTAATTTTTGGTGCCAAAGAAGATACAGAGAGAAGAGGCACAACTTTTGGATATCCCCTTGTTTTAAAGCAAGTTTGATACCATAAAAAAAAAAGGGGGAAAAATAAAGGCGACGAAGACCCTGTTGCTGAAAAGGGGAAAATCCCCACATTCTCAAACAGCATCTGATATGTCTGTGCAGCAGAGGGAGTTACTGAAAACAAAAGGGCTTGGGGCCAAAAAGGGGGGCCCCGAATAACGGAGGGGAAAAAAATAGGAGTTAAAAAATTTTAAATGGAAAAAAATTGTTTATGAAAAATACAGTAACTTAATAAAGTAAGTTTAAAAACCCAAAATTTTTTTAATTTTGTCTTTTTTTATTATTTTTTATTTGTTTTTTTCATGGGGCAACAAATTTAAAATTTGACACTTTGTTTCCCAAAGTAAATGTCAGTGTAAGCTTTTTATAACATGTAAATTTGGTTTTGCCCTAAAACAAAATCAAACACCCTAGGGAATTAAAAGGGTTAAAACTTCTGGCAAAAAAAAGTGGAGTACCCCCTTAATGGAAATGGACAAATTTTGGGGGGCCAAATTTTTCCCTTTTTTTTTCAAAAGTGTAAAGTGAAAATCATTGGGGGTTTCAAGGTCTCGGTGTTTTTAAAATTTTGGGGGTTTTAGTTCTCACCCCTATGGGACCTTTTAAGTTAATTTGGGACCCCCCATGGCAAAGAACTGTTGGGAGGGTCT
>JAODAL010076478.1:0-13611 GCA_025379985.1 Phyllomedusa bahiana | reverse complement strand
GGGTTTTTGTGCATTGTAGTCAGTAAAAAAACAGTTTTTTTTCAACCCCAAAAGACAAATTTTTCCTGTTGATTTGGTTAAATTTAATTCCAAAGGGTTTAATTTAAGTGTTTTTTTGCTTTTGTGTTCAGAAAAGGGAAACACGTTTTAAAACACCCCACTTTACCGAAATTTTTTGCTGCTCATTTTTTTTGCGCAGTTTTACCGAGTTAATTAAGCATTTTTTGTGCTATTGTATTCAAAAAAAAACAGTGTTTTCAACGCCAAAGAGAAATTTTTCCTGTACAAAATTTATATCTGGGGGTTAAATTAAAGCTTTTCTGTTTTTTGAGCCAAAAAATAAACGTTTTTTTTCAACGCCAAAGACTAAATTTTTCCTGTTGATTACGGGAGAAAAATTTATACCCAAAGGGGTTAATTAATGTGTTTCTACTTTTGTGTTAGTAAAAGAAACAGTTTTTTAAAACACTCCAATACCATTAATTTTTTGGCTGCCTTTTTTAAGCAGTTTATATCCAAGGTTCCCAAGCCTGTTATGGGTCATTTGGAGTAAATACAGGTGTGATTTATCTATACAGAATCTTCATTAAACATCTGTACATTTTAGAAAAAACAGTTGTAGACAGAGGGGTGGCAGCCTTTACAAGTGGCAAAAACATTCCGGGAGAGGCACAGGTCCATACAGAAAGGGGACATTGCAGCAGGGGCCTCGTGAGGCCCAGAACTGCCAGGTCTTTAGCGCCGTTTTTTTGCCAAAACCCAAAAGGTTTTTTTGATTGGTTTGACTGGGTCATCCATTTCCCTCCCAGATGAAAATTGACAACCCCACCCAAGAGGGGTGGAACGTCAGACACAACCCTTAGTTGGCAGGCCCGGGAGGGGTTTCCCAGGGCCCTCACCTGCCTCAAACCGCCTCGTCCATCCTTCCCCAGCCAGAGATCTACTATGTGTTCTGGGCTCAGCGCCACTATACAGCAAGGATGAACAATTTGAGGAGGACAGTCAGCAGCTATTTGGCACCCGAAGAAATGGGGCCGATATCCCCTGCTTCTTGCAGTAGACGGCAAAGTATAGATGTGGACAGTGGCATGGGAGGTCATGTTGTGAGGGGTCAGCCTCTGCATACCATGACCATTGAAGAGGACAGCAGTGAAGATCAAACAATAATCGATGATGATGTAGCCGACCACACTTGGGAGCCGGGTGAAGCAAGGGCTTCAGGATCGTCAGGAGAAGAGGGCGTCAGCTTGCGCGTCAGGCAGCGGCGCAGCCAGCAAGTGGGTAGTGTAGCCGTGAGTCAGCAGGGTAGCAGCAGTGCGAGGTCGGGAGCCAAACGGCCATGGGGTAGAAAACCCGCTTCGCAGGTCCAAGAAAGTAGCAGCATAGGGGCTCAGCAAGGCAGCAGTGGTAGTAGTCACTCAGTGCAGAGCGTTGGTGGTAAAATCAGCTACTCGGCGGTGTGGCAGTTCTTTGCTAAGATACTGGAGGAGCCGAATATGGGTATATGTAGAATTTGTGGGCAGAAAGGGAAGCGTGGCCAGGGAGCTAACGTTGGCACCACGGCCCTGCGTCAACACATGCAGCACCACCATTCGGTGGCCTGGGAGAAACGGGCTCAGATGGGTGGTCCACCCCTGCCGCCCAGAAAGAAGCAACGCCCAGTGGCACGCATGCCATTGCAGCCAGTCACGGCTCCACCACCTCTGCAGAAGGGAGATGTTTCTCTTTGCCATCATCTCCCGGTCCAGATGCTCCTGCTCCTCGCTACTCATGGCGCCAGCAGTCGTTCAACGAGGCGATTGCAAAGAGACAATAGATGCGTCCAAAACCATCCTAAGGTGAGAGCTGACCATGCCCCTGTCCAAGTTGTTGGGTACTGCGGGTCCCTCCCTTTCCAAATGGTGGACTCTGCACAGTTCAAGAGAACTAAAGGCTTGTGCCGAGCCGAGGTGGAGGTTCCAAGCCATAATTTCTTTTCCAAAAAGGCAGTACCAGCCCTTCACAAATATGTAAAACAGAAGGTGGGCCAGTCCTTGACCCTTATCGGTTTGTTCCAAGGTGCACGGCAGTGCAGATGTGTGGAGCTGTAACTACGGTCAGGGCCAGTACATGTCCTTTACGGCCCATCGGGTGAATGTGCTTCCTGCCCAGCCACACCAACAACTTGGACAGGAGATGCCGCTTTCTCCTCCACATTGTCAAACTGCTGCTCCTGCGCCAATGTCCACCTCCTCCACCACTACCACTACCACTCTCAGCCTCCACAAGTGCTGCTCCATCATACCACATGTATAGGGCACAGCGGAGTCACGCAGTTCTACACCTGGCTTGCCTCGGCGAAAGAAATCACACAGGGGAGGAACTGCTCCGCCGTCATGCAGCAAAAATCGATGTGTGGCCCTTTTTTCCGCACCAAATGCAAATCGAATCATGGTAACGACAATGGGAGGAACATGGTGTTCCGCGCTGTACCAAGCGGGATGGTCCATGCGCCCTGCATGGCGCATGTGTTCAATCTGGTTGTGAAAAGTTTCCTGAAGTCTTCCATCGATCTTCAGAAGAGTCTGAAAATGACCAGGAAACTGTGCATGCGCTTCATCCATTCCTACAAAGCCAGGCACACCCTCCTCGAGTTGCAGCGGCAGAACGGCCTCCCCCAACACACCCCTGATATGCGATGTTTCCACACGTTGGAATTCCAGCCTGCCCCTTTTTGGACCGACTGATATGAACAGAGAAAGGCCAATTAACGATTTTTTGATGACCAGGTGGACAGGAGTACTCCCCTGTGTAACTTTGATGTCAGCCCCGTGGCAGCTCATGCGTGACCCTGCCGTTTGCTGAGGAGGCCACGTTATTTGTCATTGCCAGGACTATGGATGAATAACGTCATTCCACTGCCCCCTTTATGTCCCGGTAAAAGATGCTGAAAAATCTGTCTGGGCAGGGAACTGGAGATGTGGCGACTACATCTCGTGGCCACATGAGTCCGGTGGGGACTGAACTGGAGGAGGAGGAGGAGAAGGAGTACATTGGAGCACAAGCATTGTCTGGTGAAATGAGTGGTTTTTCTACCCAGGTGACAAGAGAGGAGGAGCAGGAGCAGCTGGAGGAGGTAGATGGAGATTGTCACGGGTGGGCCCGCGACCCCCCGTCCCGGGTCGCGGGCACACCCGTGGTCGCCGCACGAGCGGCACCGCCGCCCGCATGTCGGTCGGTGGGCGCGCTCACCCGGCCGGCCCGGCTCCTCTCTACTTACCCGGCCGCGCTCCTGTTGCGGTCTCAGCTTCCCGGTGCGTACGTCCCCGGGACCTACTTAGATTCCGTTTCCTGGCGCGGCTTACACCATCGCTTGCGGTGGTCCCGTGGATCCACCTCCTATGTCCGGGACGTGACAGAGATGAGGAAGATGGGCAATGCAAGCACCCCCCCCCCCCCCCCCCTCCCCCCCCCCCCATCCCACCTGGCAGTATACAGTGGAGATGGAGGCAGGGAGTCCCTCAGAGTCACTTGTACAGATGGCCCGCAGCATGCTGATTTGCCTGGCTAGTGACAGCCGAATAGTCAACATCCGGCAGAGGGATGACTTCTGGCTCTCCATCCTATTGGACCCTCGCTTCCGATCCAAAATGGGAGCCTTTTTCCCAGCTGCTGAGAGGGAGGACAAACTAAAATACTATAGGGAAATCCTCCATAGTCAGTTGGCCGCTGCCTATGTGCTGCATCATCCCTCTTCTGACAGGTCTGATCGGGGGGTTCCTCAGCACTCATGTACCACTGCCGCGGCTGCTGTGGTAAAGTGGGGGGATTAGGAGCAGTACCAGCTCCATCAGCAGCAACCTAAGTCTGGAGTCGCTGATGAGCAGCTTCCTTCACCCAACTTATGAGGAGGGCACTCGCCAGCAGCAGCAGCAGCAGGACCTTGAGCAGACCCTGAAACAACAGGTGGTGGCCTACTTGGACAGCACTCTGCCACCTCAGTTAGAAGATCTGCTGGACTACTGGGCAGCCAAACTGGATGTGTGGCCGCAACTTGCCGAGTTTGCAGTGGAGAAGCTGTCCTGCCTGGCCAGTAGTGTGTCATCAGAGCGGGTGTTCAGTGCGGCGGGGAGCCATCGTTACCCCAAGGAGATCTCGCTTGTCCACCGGAAATGTGGAACGACTGACCTTTGTCAAGATGAATCAGTCGTGGATCGGCCAGGATTTCCACACAGATTACATCAGCCATGACTCACCCAAACTGTGAGAAATGAGTCTGGGTTCAAACTACCTGCCTCAGCCACTATTCTGATGCCGCCACCCGCCTGATGCCACACATCTGCTGCCAGTTTCTCCATCTGCCTACCACCATCTTTACCAGGGACGGTATTGCCACCACCTCCCATCATTTTTGCCCCCTCTATGACCTCATGCGCTGTTGGGGGCTGTGTCTCCACACTGTGTCATTGGCAAATTTTTCCTCATCTCTCTTTTGTTGCTGGGATGCCACCCACCTCCACACCATTTTTGCCACTCTATGACCTCATGCTGCTTGCTGGTGCTGTGACCTCCACACTCTGTCATTGTGCCACTCTCTGACCTCATGGGTGCTGCTGCTTTTTGCTGCTGCCATCCCTCCACACCCTGTCATTGTGCCACTCTATGACCTCATGCTGCTGCTGCTGCCGTCACCTCCGCACTCTGTCATTTTGCCACTCTCTGACCTCATGCTGCTGCTGCTGTTGCTGGTGCTATGCCCTCCACATCCTGTCATTGTGCCACTCTCTGACCTCATGCTGCTGCTGATGCTGCTGCCGTCCCCTACACACCCTGTCATTGTGCCACTCTCTTGACCTCATGCTGTGCTGCTGCTGTACAATTCTGGTGCTGTGCCCTGCCACCCCTTGTCATTGTCCACTCTCTGACCTCATTGCTGCTGCCGTGCCTACTACATACCCCGTTCATTGTGCCACCTCTGACCTCATGCTGTTGCTCCCTTGCTGTCCCCCACACTCTGTCATTGTGCCACTCTGTGGCCTACTCCTGTTTTTGCCACCTCCAGAAATTGTCATTGTCCACTGTCTGACCACATGCTGCTGCTGTGGCTGGAGCTGTGACCTACATACTGTGTCATTGTGCCACTCTCTGACCTCATGCTGATGCTCCTGCCATCCCTCCACTCTCTGTCATTGTGCCACTCTGTGGCCTACTCCTGTTTTTGCCAACTCCAGAATTTGTCATTGTGCCACTGTCTGACCTCATGCTGCTGCTGTGGCTGCTGCCGTGACCTACACACTGTGTCATTGTGCCACTCTCTGACCTCATGCTGCTGCTGTTGCTCCTGCCGTCACCTCCACACTCTGTCATTGTGCCACTCTGTGGCCTACTCCTGTTGGTGCCACCTCCAGAATTTGTCATTGTGCCACTCTGTGACCTCATGCTTCTGCTGCTGTTGATGCCCTCATCTCCACATTGTGTAATTGTGCAACTTTGTGGCCTCCTGATGTTGCTGCCACCTCCAGAATTTGTCATTGTGCCATTCTGTGGCCTACTCATGCTGCTGCCAAGTGACCGCTGTCTCACTGGAACACCCTGTGGTTTCCTAATGCTGTTTCCACCCTCACCACTCTATGACGTTGCCACTATGTTTAGTTTTCCCCTTCTTTTCACCTGTCAGAAGGAATGGGAAGGATTAGGATTGTCTAGCCAAAAGCAGTAGTGGATACAGAACACAGAAGACATGCAAATATCCCATTTACTGGTCATCTCTGTTTTGGATCAACTCCTGTTTGTTTTTGGCCTTAGCAATACTGATGGATTATTGACCGATTGAAAGCGGACACTGTCGGATGAAAGGAAGGGCAAAATGATCAGAGACGTCAATGCAAAATTACTGCCGACACCCTCTCCACTCATTCGGGGGGGGGCTCTACATGTATCAGCGTTTAACAGAACAGGTTCTGTCATATTCTGTGACGGTTTAAAGCTCTGTCCTCATGGAGTGACCCCTGCTGTGATCCCCTTACTGTGCTGAGACCTGTGCTTGCTCCAGTAACCTACTACTGTGTTCTTTGACACTATCGTAGGATCTTAGCACTAAGCTTGTTTTTTTCCAGCTGGCGCTGCCATGACTTTATCAGGCTGCGTTCCCGCTTGTTTTTTGGTCAGTATTGCCCTTGTAAGTGCCCAGGGAATTGAAGGGTGAAGCGATTCTAATAGCGGCGGCAGTCATGTGCGTGTCATACTAAAACACAGCATTGTATGAAGACCAAACCAAGCTCCCTCTGCATATTTAAGCATGGCACAATGTTCTACAGCACCCTACAGGCTCTGTGCAGCCAGAAAATAGCTGTTTTTTTAACGCGATTCGTCCTGAAGTAATTCAGACCGAAAAGGATTTTGTCGGCGAACCGAATTTTTGAGAAGTTCGCCCATCTCTAGACACAATCTTACCAGCTTTCACCAGCATCTTCACAAGGTCTTTTGCTTTTGTTTTTTGGGTTGATATGCACATGTCGGACCAAAGCACGTTCATCTCTGAGACACAGAACCAGTCTCCTTCCTGAGCAGTTTGATGGCTGGACATTCCCATCATGTTTGTGCTTGCGCATAATTGTTTTCACAGATGAACGGCACACCTTCAGGTATCTGGAAATTGCACCCAAGGATGAAAGTGCAAGTCCACAATTCTCTTCCTGATTTCTTTAGACTTCCCCATGGTGTTACACACAGAAGCAGTGTGTTTCTGGTGTGCCATAAAAAACATCTACAGGTGTCTCTAACTCAGAAGCTTCCAAAGACATGACATCATCACATGGGCTGTCCCAAATTGTTCAAAGGCATAGTAATCCTAGTGTATGTAAACTTGTGATTTTGCAGAAAGTAATAAAAATGCGTTAAACTTTTCTCTCTTTATTCTGGCATTTGGCAAATATAAATAATGTTGATAATCCTAATTGACCTAAAATGGGTACGTTTTATTCTAATTTCATGTCAGAAAGTGAGAAAAACATGCATATGTGTCTTTTTATATAATGTAAACTTCTGGTTTCAACTGTATATGCTATATCAATCAGATTACACATCGTTTTTAATATTTTTCACCAGCTACGAAAGGTTCAGCATTCTTTTTATCACATAATAAGCAACAGTAGATATTACTATGATTTTACCTTTTATCATCACCATGGCTACTAGTCATATCCAGGTGACAATGATTGGTTGCTATGGGCAACAAAGAGTTTTTCTTTTAGACAGTTTTCATAAATCTACCCTATTGTGTGTCTGTTTTGAGTAATGTGTTATGGCAAACTCAATGACCCTCTCAAATCCTATTACATTTTTAACAAGTGAGTAGAGCATAGCGATTGTGTTAATAACTGATATTCGGCCGTGATTTCTAATCTAAGGTTAACACGTTACTGTGTATTATTCAGTCCATGTAAAACTCCATTAAATCACATTGTCAGGATCTCTATGTAATTGCATTATCAAATGGATAAGAATACCGACTCAAGTTTAACTCATTATGCAGATTGCATTGTATAATGTTAACTTATTAGAACCAGTTAGATTGTTTTTCATGTAGAAAATGTAAGAACTTATGTTTTAAGAATGAATCGAAATGAAGTGGGTGTTATTGTGTGGCTGGACAGTGATGCTGAAGGTTAGGATGTGGGTACAATGTTGAAGGTAGAATAACGGTGCACATATTTAATGGTGTATTTAATAAGTTTCAATGTTTGCCAGGTACAATATGTTGGCTGAAAAATATAGAAAAAAAACAAAAGGTTCACTCACTTAATTTAGGTCCATTTTAAACACAGTGCAAGGTTATAACATCTGGCTGTAGATGCAATAAATCCAGCAGTAATGTAAAAACGTAGATATCCAGCACACCTTATGCATTGCACCCACACTGTTTGCCAATTTGCTAAGAGTACAGATAAATTCCTTTCTTTCTCCAATGGCAATACAATCATATAAATTTGTTTATAAATTGCTATAGGAAACGTGGTGTATTTAAGTTGCAATATTTGCCAGGTGCAATACATTGGCTGCACTACTGGTCAGCTGAAGGTCCCCTACAGTCAGGACATTGGCTGCAGCCAGCAGCAGGACAGTACTGATACTAGTGCTGTCTAAAGGGACCCAGCCAAAAATTATTACAAAAACAGTCAAAGTTTTACTTCCTCTGCTATACACCACAGTAGAGCCCACAGTTTATTACCTCAGAGAAATGAAAGAGCATCATAACATCACTTTGCCTTTTTTTCATAAAAGTAAAACTATAAAGCCCTCAAGCTAACTTTTTTTGTAAAAATAATTTTATTTACATATAATCAAAATTACAAACTTTTCACTGTAAATGCAAAATAAAATCAACATCAATGCAAGTAAAGGTAATTTCATAACCATACATATACAGTCATGTAAGTGCAGCAATAAACTCAAGTTTTAACCAGATGCTTCCATTTTTGGAACTTCCACACTCCCTTGGCATCATCAGCACCAAATTTGCACACATCATGAAGGTAAAACAAGTACAACCTGCTGAGAGTAATATAAACAGTGGTAGTAACATCTCATTCTTCCCTTTTGTACAGAAACAAGTTGTGGGCATCATACAGAGTTTCCTTCAAATGCATCATGATTAACCACCAGACTTTTCATCTTTATTAACAAGGCCAAAACCAGAGATCACCATAGCCAATGTCAAGAATGTGATACCTGTCAGTTCTGTGATCAACAATCTGAGCTGTATGAGGACAGTACCAGAACAGATGGTGTATGGTCTCAGTACTGCCACAACGGGCTCTAGCGCACTGCTTAGATCTCATCAGACCTCCCTGACTGGCAGGGCACCCTGCATGCTGAGCCACATGATGTCTTTTTGTCAGTTAGTGCCCTCACCTTTCTCCAGAAGTCTCCAGACCTGGGCAGCATCTCTTTGAGGCAGCCTGTGTATGTCTGACATGAGGTCCTGCTGTCTGCAATGGGATAACATGTTCTTTATATTGAGCAGGTCAGATATTGTCAGATCATGTAATCTGTTCTGTGTGAAGAATCTCTCTATCTGAGAGTATCAGTTTGGACCAGTAAGTGCAACAGGTTGCGTAAGGTTGCGTTTTACCCACTCTAAACTACAAAGAATCCATCCACCTGTGTACTGGATCATATGGGAGACCTTGGTAAGGCCCTTCAGGAGGAGCAGCACACAAGGTTAATACTCAAAAAGAAGTTTAAGTCAGGGAAGTTAAGGCCACCTTTGGATTTTGCCTTGATGACAGTGGCGCGCCTGACTCGCTCCATTTATATGCCCCAGAGGAAGAAAAAGAGCAATCTGTTCAGCTTCCTACCTTGCACATAAGTGGATGGATGGGAAGATGTTAGCCAAATACACCACTTGACCACTAGAGTCTTCCCTATGAATGTAAGTTCCTAGAGCCCCAAGCTAACAAGACTGGTCCTAGAGTAAGTGGACTTAACCTAGTCTCCTGGTCACTAAAATCTACAATCCTGCCTCACAGGACTTGTATGGTCATGATTAGAGAAAGGTGGTCAAGTCTTCACTTGGAGCACCATGGTGGTAAAATTGAGAACTCATAATAATCATGTTTTTTCTCCTTTCATTACCATAACTTTTATGTCTTATAACTTGAGATTCATGAATTGGTATGTATTGTTTTAAGATTAGAGTACAGTTTAGTCATGCACAAACTTTATGGAACTTCAGTTCCTTTTTATCATTGTGGGAGACCCCTACCTAAAGGGTCATCTACTTTATTTCATAATTTTAAACCCAAGATTAAAAGTATACATCTAAAACAGGCTACATCTCACATCTACAAATAATACTTTATTTACATATGTTACAAAAAGTTAGACCAGGTTAATACATATGTACGACAAACAGACCTGGACCAGCTGAATGCATTTCAAAACTTACCAAGATCACAAGTCCAGGTTTCCAATAAGAATCTCAGCACACACCACAGATGAGAATGAAAAGATCTGCATAGCTGTCCAATATTAGACCTCTTCTATGATCAATTTCTTGGGTTTGGTATATGTTATCTTATGACATGTAGGTATACAATATAAAAGGACTCCTTTCACCTGCGTGACGGATTGATTTCAGTGCCGGATTACTTGATTAAAATATCTGGCTGTAAATATTGATTTTTACAACTTTATTGATTGGATGGTCGTTTAACTATATTATCTTTGGAAAACAAATATATTGATCACATGGTAGGTCTCATTATTGGAAATCTATAAACATCTTTATGTATGTCGTCTCCTGAGGTTCTTATTTGAAACCTGGACTTGTTATCTTCAGTCTTTTTGTCCTTTTTTACTCTTTGTAACATATATTATTGAAGTTTTATTTGTAGATATAAGTTGCCACCTTGCCACCATATAAGTTGCTTTACATGTCTTTTTTTTTCTTTTGGGTTTTGCACATGTTATCTGATGACATCTAGGTATGCACTAGACTATGGTGGCTGTTCATATATAAAACATATAAACTATTTCCTAATTCTTAGTCAACTTTATGTCTGACTAAAACGTGCAAATACCGTATTTTTCGGACTATAAGACATACTTTTTTTCCACAAATTTTGGGGGGGAAACAGTGGTGTGTCTTATAGTCCTAATATATTGAGCGCGGACGCCGACTGTACTGAACGCTGCCGCACTGAGCTATCTCAGTGCGACAGGAGAGGAGCGATGCTCCTCCATCCAATCACTCCCCTCGCAATGTAATAACAGGGGGGCGATCGGTTGTCATGGCAGCAGGAATCCTCACACCTATTACATCCTGCGTATGTGGAGTAAATCTACAGGGCAGTCAAAACAAAAATAAAATTCCATTACTGGTCTGCCATAGGCCACCAAATCCTAAACGTCACGCATTAGCTTCGGACGTCTCATCCTGCACTCCACTCACCCCATCTCATCTTTGGCGCATAGCCAGGGATTTCTTCCCCTCACCTTGCCTACATTCTACAGCCGGCTGACTCTATTTCAGATATACCTATACCTCCTCTGCACCATGTATAGACTTTAGATGTCTCTTGATAAAGGTATGCTTGCCGAAACATCGACAATTTTCACATCTAAAATCATCTAGTAACTCAGATATTATTGTCATTTGTCTGATTTGTATTTGTATCGGTGCAACAATCCTAAATTCTGTACAATATATGATCCATGTTCAGCATATTTCCCATTAAAACCCTTTCTATCAGCATTACATTGTTGTGCTTTGGATATTATCATTACTGCTATAGGCCACCAAACATAACAGACCCCATGGAAGATGTATTACTCAATAGATGAGGCAGCTAGTCACCATGAGATTGATAGTATGGGTAACTTAAACTACCTAGACAAGAATTAGGAAACTGAAATCTGTGGATTTCATTAGGGAAACAGGTTTTTGTCAATAACAATATAATAAATTTTCATTTATCAATTAAAAGTTTTTTTGTTGAGAAGCCACAAAAACATTGAATTTCAGGAAAGCTTAGTTCAATCTGCTTAAAGAGGGTCTTAACTGCATTAACTGGGACAAGGTTTAAAAAAATAACCGTATAGACACTGAATGGAAAATAATGTGATTAAAAACAGGAAAATAAAACAATGTGAATCAACAAAGATGTAAAGGAGGCAGTAAATACAAAGAATACTCATTTATTCTCCTTAAACAGGAAGGTAGTTAAGAAGCACTAAAAAGCTATAAGGAAAAAAACAAATATATAAAAAACAGACAGCAAAGCTGGAGACAGAGAGGCATATTGCCAAAAAGAGTAAAAATAACTGCACAATATTCTTCAACTATATAAGTAATAAAAGATTAAAAATTAAAATGTTGACCCTTTTAAGGGCTTGTTCACACGGCGTTTTCACTCCGTGTTAACTACGCTTTTTAGATCCGTCTCTGTGACTGACAGGATGTACCCAGATAAGTATCTAAACAATTAGAAGTGAGATTATCACTGCTGGCTATGAGTAACACACAGTGCAGTTCACATGAGAAATTGACATGCAATTCTTTCAAAGACGGAGCCAACAGGCAGGAGGGAAACACGCAGCAGAGATCTCTCATGTGAACGCCGTTAAGTGTTCCTCATAGCCTCACTGCTAATTGTTTGGGTCCGTCCTGTCGGTCCCAGAGACAGATCTAAAAAGCGTAGTTAACACGGAGTGAAAACACTGTGTGAACAAGCCCTAAAAGTAAAGAGGAAGGTATTATAGAAGGTTTTAAGAAGAAAGCAAATCTATTAAGTATTATCCACCATATTAACAGCGGAAAGCAACTTTGTATAACGACCAGCATGTCAGTATGCACAAACACAGTGGACCCCGGGTGCTTAGTGTGAATCCTTTGCACCACCGCGATCATAGATGGTGGTATAGCAGACCACTCCAGGGAGAGGAGTCTAAGGGGCCCCCAGTCTTCACCAGAACCAGCCGCAAGGCCAGAATGTACATCACTGCAGGGAACCAAACAGGTATAACAGCAGAATACAGTACAACAGAGATACAGGAACAGCAACCTGGAAACAGCGGGGTTAACTGAAGACTGAAAACTAGTCCCAGGTAGGTAGCTGACAGGCAAGATGGCAGGTTACAGCAGAATAAACAGGTATCAGGAAACAGGTGGACATGATGGTAAATGGGTATCAGGCTGATAGGCAAGATGGCAGGACACAGCAGGGTAAACAAGTATCAGGGAACAGACAGATAAACCACAGGTAACAGCAGGAAGCAGTGGTCAGGAGCTCAGTTGGACATTAACGAACTGACCAGGAACAGAAGCAGGAAGTTCCTTATATGCCAGGAGGTCATAGGTCATTTGTCAGGAAATTGGGACACTTTCCCTTTAAATCAAGACCAGTGAACGCGCGCGTTCCCTAGGTAGCATGTGCAGACAGGAACAGGAAGCAGAAAAAGAAGCAGGTAAGTACACAACAAACAGTTCGAGGGGGCATACTGCTGTGCAAGATGTGTGCACACTGCACATTTAGAAGCCCGTATCCTGGATCTAAATGAGCAAGTGGTGACAATGAGATCCATTGCCAACTTGGAAGCGAGTTTGATGCCCACTGAGCACTCACTCGCAGGTGTAGATGCTGGGGAGGATGGTAGCATGGAGGTTCAGGAACATGAGGCAGCTAGCTGGGTAACAGTTAGGAAGAAGGGTAAAGGGAAGAGTGTTAGGGAGGCTAGTCCTGAACTGGTACACCCAACAAATTTGCAAGATTGGCAGATGAAGGGGATATCAGCTCAGAAATAGCATTACTGCAGCAAGACACTACCCCTGTCTGCTCCAGTAAGATGGGGAACAGGAGTGCAGGTCAGGCTAGACAGGTGCTAGTAGTTGGGGACTCCATTATTAGGGGAACAGACAGGGCAACAAAGACTGGGATCGTCGAACAGTATGTTGTTTACCTGGGCCAGAGTTCGACATATCGTGGATCGGGTTGACACATTGCTGGGTGGGGCTGGTGAGAATCCAGCTGTCATGGTGCACATTGGCACCAATGACAAAGTTAGAGGTAGGTGGAGCGTCCTTAAAAAATGATTTCAGGGATTTAGGCCAAAAGCTCGGAAGGGCTCCCG
>JAODAL010076477.1:0-13611 GCA_025379985.1 Phyllomedusa bahiana | reverse complement strand
AACAGACCCCCCTGTTATGGGTTTGTGCACGATTCTGCAGCCTATCTCCATTGATGTAAGGGGGGCTGAAAATAGACCATCCCTTGGAAAGGTGCTGTTTTTGGATGAAAGCAGCCATGTTCTTCCAATACTGGACTATAGTGTTGAGCGATTAAATCGGAAAAAGTTGAAATCTCCCAGATTTTCACTAAAATCTTGGTTCCGCGATGAAGAGATTATTTCCCTTAAAATCTTATCAATAATCGACATCATAGATTCCAGTTGCTCCATTTTCGACGCTTCCTGTAATTTTGGCTTCCAGCTAATCAGCGCAGAGATTGGCTGGCTGGCAGAGGTTTGGGTGGGGGGTGAAGAACATCACCAGTGGGGTGTGTAGGGATCTCATTGGCTGCTGAAGTCACATGACCTTGTTTTATCTATGTCACTGCACTACCTGCTCAACAGCATTAACTTCACACAGCGAACAGAATGGATAGCTGTCTCTCTGCTCAGCTTTTTTCAAAGCTAGAAGAGACTATTTCACAGCGTTTTTACTACTGAAAAGGGTATTAAATAGATTAATTAGCTTAGGGTACAGAAAGATTAGAGAATGCTAGTTAGTATTAGTTAGAGATTTGGAAACAGCTCCAGTGCTCTGAACGGCATAGCTGTGGGGGGTGGGGAGGGGCGCCTGCTTTGGGAGGGGGGGGGGGGGCAGATCCTGCATCAGAGATATTTTTCCTCTCAAGCCACTGTGAAATAGCACAAAATTTTTTTTCTGCGTTGCCTGCCACCACAGTCTGAGTTATGGGTGTCCCTGTGTTGTGGGGTTCACGTCAGCATTTATATTACTCATTTTTCTCGTCTCAAACCACGCTGAAATAGCACCCAAAATGAGCCTGGTGTTCCTCTCCCATAGACTTTAATGGGAATAGGAGATTAATCGCAATCGAGGATCGAAAATAGGCCAGATGATTCCCCAAAATCGGGAATCAACTCGAAGCAGATTATTGGCCAAATCGCTCATTACTTCTGGACCGTTATGGTGGGTAATCGGATGTTGGTTCCATTGCAGTCATTTGTTGATTTACTGAAGAATTATTCATCACAACTGGACGAAGCTACAGGAGAAATATAACGGTCTGAACTTTGGGCTATTTTTGAAGTTCTGTAATTTTCTGTGCCACAGTTTTTTGCCTGTTTCTCACATCACAAGGAAGGGAAAGAGAAATGATGGCTGCTGGCCAGAGAGGACATTCCAGTATGAGGAGTCACTGCATTCTATCCAATTCCTACCCAGTTATGGATCTCTAGATCACGAGTACCAAGTCCAGACCTGGGAGCGGCAATCCTGCAGCCTCATCTGAACTTGCTTATCTGGAAATTATTCCTCCGTTATAAAAGTTGAGATTTTGCAGAAAACATCAACTAATAATAAAACTTCACACTCAATATAAATAGCTTATAGAGGGACTCATCGTTAGGATCTAACGCACCTATAAGACATGTTCATGCCCCTTGATTCCATAGTCTATATCTCCATAGTAATTGCAGCTATAAATGGACAGAATGGAGTAGAAGATTCCACAATTGGGTAAATTTGATTTGTTAAAGGGGTGTTCCCACCATAGACTTTGATGGCATATTGACAGAATACACCATAAAAGTCTGATATCTAATTAATAGGCCCTCAAACGTGTTGGCTCAAAATGAAGAGCTGGTTGCGCTTATGTACAACTCTCCGTTTTGTCCCATGAGAGTTCCCAGTATGGACGAACACACCGCTCAGCTGTACTCGAAACTCCCATAGAAAAGAATGGAGAGTTGAGTGCAAGCAAGACCGGCTCTTTATTCTGAGCTGACTCTTTCCGGGGCCCATTCCCCAGATAGGTGCGTGTCTAACAGAGTTTGATGGCAAATCCTAGTGATATGCCATGAAAATCTATGGCAGGAACACCTCTTTAAGCAACCAGGTTATATATTTTTATTGTGACAAACACATTCCTGGTTTGGTGCGATCTTGTAGCAGTGGTTTCGGAGCTGAGCAGGGAAGTATTATGTTACTAGTGTCTATATTACTGCATAAGCTAATAATTCTGGGTTGCTGGCAGGTCTACACATCACAAAGACCAACACTGAATGGTCCTAGTGGCATATAATAATGCCAGCCAGGACTCCTGTCTCCCGTGTTATGTCTTGTGCAGGCTTGAACCCCTGTTGGGTTCCTGGACATAGTGGGCTTCTGACCATAGCAGGCTTGATACTGCTTTTCAGGGAAAAGGGAAGAGAAAAAGAGGCAAAAAGCAATAGGCAAGTGTCAGGTGCAGTATGTTCAGTCAGCTGTTGGGTGTGCCCCTAGAATCGACCTGGGGGCCCCTAGGAATAAACTCTACTGAGGCCTCAAGAATCAACTCCACTGGTGGGTCCTAAGAATCAACACCACTGGGGGGCCCTAGGAATCTATTCTGCATGGAGGCCCAAAGAATCGACTCCATTGGTGGGCCCCTAGTCCGACACTGGACAGTAGTATTCTCATGCAAGATAGTCATAGACTATTCAGTGGTTTAAAGGGGTTGTCTCACTACATTGATTCCTCTTACCTTAGTCCTGTTTTCTTGGTTTCATTTTGAATTCAAGGGTGTGTTTACTGGCTTCCACTAGGCTGCAGTAGAAGCCAGGTCTTTAGCTATAGCAACCAGTGCTGGCAGCCTATCAGGAGAGATCAAACAGGTCTGTAGCTAAAGCGACCAGTGCTGGCAGCCTATCAGGAGAGATCAAACAGGTCTGTAGCTATAGCAACCTGAGGAGCTGATGCAGCCCATACAATAGAGGATATCTAGGAATAGGTAGGACACTGTTAATGGACACATATTGCAAAGTGACTTGTTTTTGCAAGATCTTTAACATAAAAAGCAGCAATCCTTGTAGTGAGACAACCCCTTTAATACATCTTATACTGTAACTATAATATATATGTGGCTATTTATGTAACTCGTATGATGCCTTTACTTTGCAGATGACCCTTAATGTGGGTTGCAGTATTCTGTGGCGAAGCCGGTTGTGCTGCTGTTTCCGCCTAAGAAACTGATGGTCTTTTTTGCTGATGACTACAGAGTAGAGGAACACGTGATAGAGTAAGTTCGGGAACAGACAGATGTTGCTCTGAGACTTGCATGGTGGTTGTGAAGTGCCACCACCATGCTG
The DNA here is from genome assembly GCA_025379985.1 of Phyllomedusa bahiana. Classification (NCBI taxonomy): domain Eukaryota; kingdom Metazoa; phylum Chordata; class Amphibia; order Anura; family Hylidae; genus Phyllomedusa; species Phyllomedusa bahiana. Next base: position 10,428 of record JAODAL010076477.1, on the reverse strand, counting down.
TTTTTGGAGGTACAGACTAAAGGTTGGTTTAGCACCAACAGCAGAGACAAAGCAGATGGTCCCCAAGTCTTCATCTTTGGAGTTGTGCTTTGTCTTTGAAGTATTTAGGCATAGAAGCCTGTTCCATTTGTGAGATTACAGAGGACTAGACTCAGATTTGGGCTGGGGACTTCAGGAGTGTCAGTAAACAAAACGCAGTATGGAAGATTGTAAGTGGGTGGAAGGATGCAGGTGTGAAATGGACCACAGGAGAGCTGCGTAGTGGGACCCTGTTGTCATGGAAGTGGACGGTAAACCTAAAGATCTAGTGACCATTTGTGAGACAGGGCTAGGGATGCTGTGGAAGAGAGTGGTCTGCAGGCTGTTTCTAAAGTGGTATAGGCCAATCGTTTTGCCAGCATCGATCAGGCCACTCTGTAGGAGTCCACTTTGGGGATATTTCCTAAAACTTTTAACAGCAGGTAAAGGAACAGCAAGTATAAACAGTACTGAAGCCTGTATACCTTGCAGGGAGCCTGTCTTTGGCGGTTCGCCTGAAAACTGGGATTCTCAGTCTCCATCCAAATGTAGTCACCAACTGCTCCTGATATCCCCACTTGTCCTGCTACCCCTACACACCCAAACAGGGGGACTCCTGGTGTGTATACTCATCATGCAATGCACCTTTATTAATGAACACACAGGTTATACCTTCGCTGCAGGTCCCCACCTGCTATTCAGTATGCCTCCAATATTAGTGCAAATGGTATATATACAACGGTATGCTTCCGTAATAAAACATATACATTTTTATTCAAATCTTACATAAAAATTTGAATGTCCAGTGTAAACAGATTCCACACTTCACTTTCTATATATTGTATTATCATTTGTCATTCACCTGGTGGTTCATTGAAGTATCTCCTTTACTTTGTGTAGTCGCATGGGAGATTCCGTCCGGAGTGGACTTGTTGCATTAACTACATTACCACCTATGATCACCATGCAGAAATAATTAAAAAAAGTATTTTAAAATCGTGGCATATACTACAGGTAGATCCAAAATATGGTCATCTATTTGTTGATCCCCCTAGATTTATATACCAGAGAGGGAAAAGTGTAGGTAATGTCCTCATTAGGTCAGACCTACAACAAAAACAAAAAAAGAAACAAACACTAATAGGAACACAAAGGAAAGGTACATATGGTTGTCTTGCGTGCCAAAATTGTAATCAAATAATAAAAGGTGATAGAATATCGCATCCAATGAAAGGGTACCCTATATTTATGAAAAAAAATTCACGTGCAATTCCAGCAATGTCATATATATGCTAAAATGCCCTTGCGGGAAAGCATATATTGGCCAAACAACAAGACCAGCAAGAGTGAGAATTAATGAACATAGATCACAGATAAAATTGTTCAGAACTAGAATGGAAAAAAACAGGTAATAAAGAAAAAGACGTAGAAAATAAAAAATTTGGTGAAACATCGGTGGCCAGACATTTTTATGAATCTGGACACAATGTATGGGATCTGAAATGGTGTATTCTAGAAAAAGTAGAAGCAAGTGATACACATATTTTAAAAAATAAATTGTTACAAAGAGAAGTATTTTGGATCCACAAAATGCAAACACTGACACCTAATGGCCTAAATGAAGAGTGCAATTGGAACGTCTATACCTGAATTCTAGTTCTGAACAAATCAGCTGCTATGTGAAGTAACCAAAAGTATGCTACAATAGGATACGGCATATAATGAATAAAAGATAAATATGTTATATGGCCGTCATACTGATGCATACCGCTTGTTTTTTATTATTATTGTTTTTAAGATAATGAATGTACATTGAGACACACAGGAATCATATATAAGTGATGTATTCTATGGTTACCTCTATGCTTGACAAAGAGGGCGTGTAGCTCTCGAAACGTCGCGAGACGTAGCGCTGTTTGAGAGGTGAGGTGTTGAGGAAGGCTCACACAGCACGGACGCTGGATGCAACAAGTCCACTCCGGACGGAATCTCCCATGCGACTACGCAAAGTAAAGGAGATACTTCAATGAACCACCAGGTGAATGATAAATGATAATACAATATATAGAAAGTGAAGTGTGGAACCTGTTTACACTGGACATTCAAATTTTTATGTAAGATTTGAATAAAAATGTATATGTTTTATTACGGAAGCATACCGTTGTATATATACCATGTGCACTAATATTGGACTCCTGGTGTGAACACTGTCACACTGCACTCTACCTGGGTAACACTGAAGCCATCGTTTTCATTCAGACTGTGCCCCCTTTTGCTTCCCTTTCTCCGGCTGCACAGCACATCACACACGGTCATGTTAGATTTCTGTCCAATCCATGTTCCAACGTAACTCAGCGCATCCTCAGCCTATAACCTCCAGACATTAGGGGTAGTGGGGGGGCCTTGCTATGCCGTGACGTCTTCATGCTGCCTGTGCTAGATATCAGCTTGTTAGCCTTGTAGGCAGGAGGCTACTTCAGGCATGTGGCCTACAAATGTTAGGGACGCAGGCAGCGTGATGATGCCATAGTTGTATGCTGCCTGATGTTAACTTCAGCACAACAGGGGAATTGGGAGAGGGGAGATTTATGTATATTTTTATTATAATGAAAGGGGGCACTATTAATGATGGGGGCCCTACCTACTTGAGGCCTTAAATACCTCGGGCACTGAATGTCTATCCACTTGGGGCTTGGCCTACCTGCCCACCTGGGACTCCTCCTGCCTACCCACCTGTGGCCCTACCTAACTACCTGGGACCCTTCCTAACTACCGAAAGCCTTACCTATTAATGCCCCTACCTAACTATAAGGGCCTGAACTGGTATCTAAAGTACCCCTATATGATAAATGCATGGAGGTAATATTGGTTCTAGTGAATGGTTTATGTTCAGGAACAATATGGTGGTATTGTTCATAGTTAGAGGTGTGTCCCTGTTTGGACTTACTGAATGCTGGGAGGTATGCTGGTGCCCTCTGCTGTCTACTAGCACTACCAACACTACAAGCTCAAACCCGGGGAATCTACAGCTGAGTCTCATCATATTCTGTAGGCCATAGAAAGGAGCTGTAGTGGAGGCCTGGTTACTTGGAAGTCCGAGGTGCGGCCTAGTGACTCGACATGTAATTTCCCTGACTAAATGAGATTGTCCTAAGAAGAGAGTAGTGGCCCATGAGAGCAGGACCAGGGTGCAAACAAACTGGGACCCTGAGAAGAAGCTGGTATTGAATAACTGGAACCCTTATGAGCAGGGCCTGAGAGCATGACCGCTGGGACCCTTGATAGCAGGGCCTTGGATGGGAAGAATATGGCCCTGTAGAGTTGAGTATGAGACAAGAAGGAGAGAATTTTAAAAGGGTTTTTCTTCTTCTTCAAAAAAGGGGGCCCCGATTAACCCCCTCCCCCCAAAAAAAGACTTTCTACTCACCATCGTCTCCCGTTTTTTTTTTTTTTACTTTCAAAGGACGACTTGTCCCATTAGGGCTGCGCCATTTTGTTGGTTTATTTTGCTCCAAAAAATTGTTGACGCCCTATTCTCTATATAAATAAAATGTCACACCAAAACTAGGCGCCTAAAGTAGGCGCCTCAAATATGTAACCAATGATATGCTATGCACCTAAGTTAGGCTCCTCAAATTTGCTATGTAAAGTATACCACATGCTGAACGGTTTGTTCATTCATTGAGGTGCATTACACACTCATTTAATGCGCCTTAAAACTGGCGTGGTGGTGTCCTTTTTTCTGACATGTCACCCTAAGTGGGGAAAAGTCCTGTTTGTACTATCACCATGCATTTCAAACAGGACTATGTTTGCCCTTGTGAATTCCAAAGGCTTGGTTGCGGTATCCATCATTGTACCTTTTTTCCCAGTACCCTGACAGATACCATCAACAGACAGGATAACATCATGGGAACTATTGTGCTAAATTGCCTTGTGATCTGGCAATGTGACTTTTCCTGTCTTGTGCCACTCCTTTGACATCGTGTGAATGACACATGAGTGGCAATTGGATACAAAGGACCGGAAGTAAACAGAAAATGGAGATAATGCTGGTGAGTACTGAGGTAAGTATATATATTTTTTTTGTATTTAAAGCAGTTGGGACCTATTTTTAATTTTTTTTTTTAAGTTGGATACCCCTTTAATTATTAGGTCTGAGCTTGAAAGAGAGATCTAACCGGTAACCGTGGAAGGAATATTGGTAGTTAAAGCCTGTGCTAAGTCACAAAGTTCTGGGGTGTGGCTCCTGTGGGGCACGTGGGCTTCAAAGAGAGAGACTCATACTTGTGCTAAAGTTATAAGTTGTTCATTTAAACTTTTATTGCAAATTTAGACATTTATGACATATCATAGCTTTCTCCACTCATTTCAGTGGGAATTCCGAGCATAGATGATCACACTTACTTGGTTTTACTCTGACCTCCCATACAAGACAGTGGTGAAAGCTGCGCATGCGCAAGATGGCAAGGAGATCTCCATTCTTGTGAGTCCCACAAGTGGAACCTATCAAAATTTTATTGATATGCCAAAAATATCTCAGATGGGAATATCCCTTTAAGGTCTGCAAAGTGTAAGCAACAGCAAAATAGGCAAAGTGTTATAGGTAATAGTGGAAAGCCTGAATACAGCGGTACAATAGTACTGCCATATATAGGATAAGCAATCGGGCCCCATAGTGGTCAAGTCCTCTATGGGGGACTAATTGTTAAAGAAATAATAAAAAAAAAGTTTAAAAGAAAATAAAAATAACAAATAAATATTTGAAGTTCAAATCACCGCCTTTTGCCACTTTACAAATTAAAAAAATGAAAAATGAAATGGTTACACATAATTGGCATCACAGTGTTTGCAAAAGTCTGATCTATTAAAACATAGACTGATCACAGAATACTACCAATAAACCGCTAGGGTTATCAAAACAGCTCACAGAATGAATTTGTATCAATCCCAGTCAATAGATAAAACTTATCTATTATTGATATACGTTAAAATATGAAAATCAGATACACATAACTCAGATACATAATTCCAATCCTTAAAAAACCTAGGTCTGGAGTAGGTTTATGTGTCTATATCTATTTCTTCCATTCTAGCCCTTTTTCGACCATTTGGATCATGGGATCGGTGATACACTCATGAACAACACGTCTTGGTATACTACAAAATCGTGAGTTTTATCTTGTTAATGCCGTTATATTATGTAGTAATTTTTTTTAAACCTAGTACTATGTGATGCATTGTTGGTCCATGAGAGATATTGAAATTTGGGAATTGCTATTGTTTCTTATAAAGGTGGTTTTTTGAGTATTGGAATTATGTATCTGAATTATGTGTATCTGATTTTCATATTTTAATGTATATCAATAAAAGATAAGTTTTATCTATTGACTGGGATTTAAAAATTCATTCTGTGAGCTCTATTAAAATATAACATAATCAATCCCATTCAGAGAATACCATGGAAGAAAAAAATTCTCAATGGCAAGAAAGAAGTTTTTTGGTGATTTTTTTGTTCCCAAAAAATTGGAATAAAAATTTTTCATGTACCCAGAATGGTAAAAAAAAGTCTCCCCTTCTGTCTGCAAAAAATGAGCCCTCGCTCAGGTCCATAGACTGAAAAACAAAAAAATTATTGGTCACAGAAAATGTCATTTCAGCAAAAAATTTAAGCTATAGAATTTTTTTTTTAAATACTAAAACATAATGAAATCTCTACATATTTGATATCCTCGGAATCGTATCGGCCTGCACAATACAGAGAACACATTATTTATACTGAAGAGTGAATTCCTAAAAAAAACCCACATAAAATATTCTGGGGGTTTCTCAGTACATTATATGTTATGGTCAATGATATCGTTAAAAGGAACATCTTGTTCCACAAAAATCAGGCCCTCATTTGGTTGTGTAGACGGAAAACTGATGATAGAAAGTTATGGCTCTTGGAAGACGGAGCGGAAAAGAAAGAAAACCAAAAATCTGAAAATTACTGCAACCTAAAAGGGTTGAAGAGGTTGTTTGGTTTAGAGAACCCACTGATTACCCAATTAGGAAATTGTGAATACATATTAGGTGTTCTCCTGAGAAGTAGCCACAATTACATTACACATTCTGGAGAACCTTTCAGATCCCATCATATTCTCTTTACATTTTATTTCACTTCTGTGGTCCTGCAGGGTGACTGAGCATTTATTGCTATCAGTGGAACAAGCTGTGACAATTTTTTAATTGGTGGAACCACGTGACAGAAAGGCATTGTAACAAGTGAACGACTGCTTTAAAATCACAATTCCCATCTCTTAGGTTAAACTTTAATAAAGTTTACAAAATAACAACCAAAATGTATAATTTTATGAAATTGTGTGACCCAAACCTGTGAAAAGCTATAAAATAAATATGGATGTATTTGTTAAATTTTTGGATTTCTAAAAGGAAAACCAATAATTCTCTGGATGTTTGCTGTGGGCGAAAAGGAAATCTTCAAGAGAAATACAACATCAGGCTGGTGGAAATCAGGACACTGAGGATGGTGGTGATGCTCATTTCGGTTCTGTCACCTCTGTTCCCCTTTTCTAAAAGAGACAATGACAAGAAGTTATTTTACATATTGACGTTAGTAAAATTATGCACATTTTCTTAAAGGTGTTTTCTCACCATGCAGTTTCACAGAGCTTCAGCCAGCTCTTGAATCACACATGCTGATCAGACTGTGGGTGGGTCTATTGACACATTAGCTCTGTTGTTCCCAGCTATTCCTGTTACACTTTATAATTCTCTTGCGCTCATGTCAATGTATTACACAGGCTGCAAAGCTCTAAAGAGTGTTTACTTTGCTATATGAGAAGCTTTCAAAGTCTGTAGCTAGAGATAAGACTCTGAAGGATGTGAAAAACCGTGGATGAAGTAAAATTAGGCAAATTTCTTTAAAGATGTTTTCTCAGAGCCTCGGCCAGCTTTAGAATCACACATGCTGTTCAGGCTGTGGGTGGGTCTATAGCAGTGATTGACACATCAGCTCTGTTGTTTCTAACTATTCCTGTTGCATTTCATAAATCTCTTGCACTCTTGTCAGTGTATTGCACAGGCTGCAAAGCTCTAAAGAGTGTTTACTTTGCTATATGAGAAGCTTTCAAAGTCTGTAGCTAGAGATAAGACTCTGAAGGATGTGAACAACCGTGGATGAAGTAAGTGACTGATGACAGCTTAGAGCCGGCTTATCATAGAACTCAATGAGTGCTATCATACTACTGTTGTTGCCGGTCGTACTTAGGGCGTATCGCATCGCAATTCTGCCCCGAAAGTATGACACGAAATTACGCCATGTGAACGTGTCCTAAAAGTAAAACTATACAATCCTATTATTGAATAACCTATAAAAAGACCAAAGAACGTCCACAAAAAAGTATACTGCACACCCCCAAAATCACCCAATTCATAAAATCAAAATGTATCAGCATTATGCATACAGTCAGGTACATAGATAAAGAAGAATCATTATTGTATTACCTATAACCGTAATTAGTATAAAAAGATGAGAAATCTAAACAGCAGAAATACCTGACCAAAGTAATATTCAGCTTGGGAGAAAAAATAGATGTTGCACACAACCCTATGCTGTTTACAGGTCTCATCTTTTTAGACTTACTTTTTTATTTTTATGCTTTTTATATTCTGGTTATATGTAATGCTATAATGATTATTCTATATTTATGTACCTGACTATATAAATTATGCCGATACTTTTGACTTTATGAATTGGGCGTTTCAGGGGGTATGTAGCACATTTTTTCTGTGTGGGTACTTTGGTCTTTTTTAGGTGTTTGTATCTGTTATTCACTACTAAGATTCTAAAATTATACTTTTATTTTCATATACTTCTGTTATCGGTATAGTTTATGGAGTCCAAAATGGTAAATTAGCTGTTTATGTCAAAATATGCAAGTGGGCATTTGATCAGTGCTTGACTCTGTGAAAAAGTTGTATAAGAACCTATAATAAAATTGTATAGCTTTACTTTTATTTCCATATACTCTCTTTATGTGCATTGTTAATTGATTTTAAAGTATACAAGGTACAATTAGTTGGCATTTGACATAATTTAGTATTGGTATACATTTTGGACTCCAGTAGTTGACAATGTTAATGGAAGATGTAATGGCTGCCATATTGGTTGTCACCCTGCACAGAAAAACTTAAACTAAAAAGCAGCTGTATTATACACTATACAGTACAGATTTATTTACTAAAGGCTCCATCTCAGGTAGATAAACTGAAGCCTACTGGGGATTGACAATACATAGTTACATAGTTAGTATGATTGAAAAAGACCTATGTCCATCAAGTTCAACCAAGTGTGGGGAAAATTTGGGTGGGGGATGATAAGGAGTTTTTTAAGCCTAGTTTCCTATACTGGTGAATGCTTTGAAACCTATAAGGCAAGAACCAATCTGCTCTAAGAAAGATTAAATTTATATGGCTAAATAAGCATTAATATTCTTTAGTTTCAGGTAATTATATATATATAATTTATATACTTATATAAATTAATCACGTCCCCCCGAAGCCGTCTTTTCTCATGACTAAATAAGTTTCATTTTTTTAACCTCTCCTCATAACTAAAATGCTCCATTCCGCTTATAAGTTTGGTTGCTCGTCTTTGTACTCTCTCTAGCTCTACTACATCCTTTCTATAAACTGGAGCCCAGAACTGAACAGCATATTCCAAGTGAGGCCGCACCAATGCTTTATGCATTGATAATATTACATCCTTGTCCCACGAGTCCAGGCCTCTTTTAATACAGGACAATATCCTGCTGGCCTTAGAGGCAGCTGATTGACATTGCATTCTGTTCTGTAGTCTATAATCTACAAGAATGCCCAGATCTTTCTCAACAAGCGATTCTCCAAGTTTTTCTCTCCCTAGGACATATGATGTTGCAGATTATTTGTACCAAGATGCAGAACCTTACATTTATCCACATTGAACCTCATTTGCCAAGTGGATGCCCAAGCACTCAGTGTGTTCAGGTCTGCTTGCAATTTATGAACTACACTACATAGCTTGGTGTCATCTGCAAAAATAGAAACAGTAATATTAATCCCCTCCACTACATCATTAATAAATACATTGAATAAAAAAGGACCCAATACTGAGCCCCGGGGCCACCACTCATAACCAGAGACCACTCTCTGAGTACGATCCGATAGCTAGTTTTTAATCCAGTTACACACTATTATTTCTAACCCAATGGATTCTAATTTACCCAATAAATGCTTATGAGGGACAGTGATAAACGCCTTTGCAAAGTATAAAAACGCAATATCCACAGCCGCCCCGCTATCTAGACTTCTACTCACCTCTTCATAAAAACAGATCAGGTTGATCTGACAACTTCTGTCCTTAGTAAAACCATGCTGGAAATCACTTATAATATTGTATTTAGCCACATATTCCAGTATATAGTCCCTTACGAGCCCCTTAAATAGTTTTCACACAACAGATGTTAAACTTACTGGTCTATAATTACCTGGGCAAGACTTCGTTCCTTTTTTGGATATGAGAACTACATTTACCTTGCACCTTTTCCCTGGATAATACCATCACCCGAAATCTTAAAAAAATCAGTTTTTGAGCTTTAGCGGGGTTGGGGGTCTTGGACAGGGGGTTTTCAGCAGAGACAGAGACGATCTTCGGTGCAAAAATCGGGCCCCTTTAAATTTTTTTAAGCAGCAAACAAAAACAAAAAGTAAGGCATGCCCACATAAAAAAAACCCCCTGGGCCCCTCTGGGGCCCAAAAAACAAAGGCCAACTTACTTCACTTGTAAGTTTCCCGCTGGGTCTCCAGCGTGTCTCCTCTCAGACTTAAAGGTAGCCCGGGATTTTTAGTCCCCTCCATCAGTTCCCCGCTACTTATTTTATTCCAGGGAAAACTGGAGTTGAACCCCGGGGGGTTGATCCAGGGGAAATGAGCACCCACCCGCTTATGTCACTCCCAATAAAGGCCCCCCCGGGAATGGGTGAAACCATCTAAATTAAACGTTAAACATGTGACAGTTAAGTCGACATATTAATTGGGCCCTTTATTCCCCAAGGCTCCTTAATTGGGGGCGTGTCTGGCATTTGAAGGCGCATGCAAGGGGCTTGGCGGGATTATACACCGTTAATTTACCCTTCCTACTGTTGAACCCTTTCTTTTTCCCCCCCCCCTTTCTCAACCCTGGGGGGGAGCACCTTGTGCCCCCAAATGTCACCTAGACAACGCATCTGGTTTTCTTTTTGGGGCCCGGGGGGGTGTTCCACAAGAATTTGAAGTCTGAAGCCAGGAACCCCCGGGTCCCCCTTGCGTTCTTCCCTTTGTTTTGGGCCATCCATTTCAATGGGGGGTGGGCGTGAAACCCTAAAAATT
>JAODAL010076476.1:0-12500 GCA_025379985.1 Phyllomedusa bahiana | reverse complement strand
TTCAGTGTCGGACTGGGGGGTCTGGGGCCCACAGGGGAATTGATTTTGGGGGCCCACCCTGCTGTACATGAAAATATTACCGGCCTCTCGGACGTAAATACGCCCATTTTACCACATAATACAGTGTGCAAAACAGAACTGTATTGTGTAGTACAATAGCAAGTTAGTCACACATTTGTCAGTCTAACATATCATAGACACAGGGCTAAGTAGCTCCATCCATATCCCACCACTAGCCGACATAAAATATCCTCCTCCAATAGTCCACATACAATATCTCCCTCCATGTTTCCCTTGCCACCTTCTAAAATAAACACCAGCAAGAAAGAAGGTCTAACTCCTATCACAGGGTCAGGTGTTCCCTCACTTTTACAATCAGGGACACATGTATGCTGCCACTATACCCGCGCCGATATAACCTACAACATATGGAGACCACATAGAAGTCAGACACCAGCTCAGGTATAACCTACAACACCTCCATATAGAGACCACATAGAGGTCAGACACCAGCTCAGGTATAACCTACAACACCACCATATAGAGACCACATAGAGGTCAGACACCAGCTCAGGTATAACCTACAACACCACCATATAGAGAACACATAGTGGTCAGACACCAGCTCAGGTATAACCTACAACCCCGCGATATAGAGACCACATAAAGGTCAGACACCAGCTCAGGTATAACCTACAACACCGCCATATAGAGACCACATAGAGGTCAGACACCAGCTCAGGTATAACTACACACCACCCTATAGAGACCACATAAAGGTCAGACACCAGCTCAGGTATAACCTACAACACCGCCATAAAGAGAGCACATAAAGGTCAGACACCAGCTCCGGTATAACCTACAACACCATCATATAGAGACCACATAGAGGTCAGACTCCAGCTCAGGTATAACTACAACACCACCATATAGAGACCACATAGAGGTCAGACACCAGCTCAGGTATAACCTACAACACTGCCATATAGAGACCACATAGAGGTCCGACACCAGCTCAGGTATAACCTACAACACCGCCATATAGAGACCACATAGAGGTCAGACACCAGCTCAGGTATAACCTACAACACTATCACAGAAAAAATGGGACATAAATCACCAAAAACTACAAAGCCACACTTACAGCTCAATGGCCGGTGGATACACTGAATACCAGCAGCGGGCGTCTCTGGCCCTTGTGCTGCATGGGAAAATATAGCAGGAGCCATTAATTAATGAACAAATGCTATAGGTACTAGTTGACACCAGCATGCAAAAAGCCACAGTATAACACATGGGGAGACTGCAAAAAATGCAAAGAATGCAATAATACCAATGAAAATTGCATATAGATAAATGCTATATTTTCCCATGCAGCACAAGGGCCAGAGACGCCCGCTGCTGGTATTCAGTGTATCCACCAGCCATTGAGCTGTAAGTGTTGCTTTGTAGTTTTTGATAACCTACAACACTGCCATATAGAGGCCACATAGAGGTCAGACACCAGCTCAGGTCACATCACATTACAGTGAATACAGCACTGATCCAATATAGAAGTAAAATAACAATGAAATCAGGGACTCACCAGAGATGTCTTATCTGATGAGTTGTTCTCTTCTCTCATGAGTTGCTCTTATTCCCTTTTCTTCTGCATCCGTTCCACACCGCCATGATGACTTGTCCGGGCAACAACTCATCCCTGCAGAAATTACACACAAATATCTTAGAATCCTCAATTTTCCAGCATTTCTTTACCTATTCCCACTAGTGTTGAGCGATTATTATCGACAAAGTTGAAATCGGCAAGGTATTTACGTTGATCGGATTTTTTTTAGATCACGAGATAATTTAGGTTAAAATCTGTGCATAATCTATTAATATCGCGCCATTTTCGGCGCTTCCTGTCATTTTGGCGGCCAGCAAATCAGCTTACAAAATAGAGCAGGGTGAGATGTGTATGCGACGTCATGACTGGGATGTGTATGGTTGCGATTGGCTGGAAAAATCACATGACCTCGGTTTAACATAGAACAGCCCTTCCTGTTCATGATCAGTGTCTGCCAGCGTCTCATAGCAGTAGGACGTGCGCTCTGCCTCTGTCCAAACAGCTCAGCAAACAGCTCAGCGGAATTATTCTATTTCTTCACAGAGAAAGCTCTACTGTTAGCTGTGATCCTTACAACTTAGTTAGATCAGAGATTTGAAGATTTTGTGTGGTTAGGCAGAGAATTTTAAAGGAGCATCTAACGCTGTAAATTCACGGAGGGAAGCGGGGGGAGGGAGGGGCACGGGCGAACACAGACAAGCTCTTTAAAGAATACTGGATAAAGTTCACCAAGACTTAGTGTAGACATTGCACTGCAATAGCTTTATTATTAACAGTTTTCTATTGAAATATTTCCTGGATATTGGGCAGCCTGAACTTATATTAGGATACACATCTTTTCTAGTAACTGCAGGTCTCTTTGTTAGGTACAAAACTCCACTTTTATTATCAGTATACATTTCAGATAGGTGTTCTTTTTCAATTTTGCCCATTCCAGCTTTGTTGATATAGCCACCTTGCAGTTAAATTAGAATCCAGCAATTTTGTAGTCAGCACAGGTTGATAGGTGCCAAAAATACCTTTCATTATCCGAATACATTTCAGATACGTGTTTTTTTCACTTTTGGTCAGTCAAGCTTTGTTGATAGATCTACTTTGCAGTTAAATTTGAATACAAGCAATTTTGTAGTCACCACAGGTGAAAATATTGGGGGGGGTTTAAGAGGTGCACAAAAATACACTTTGTGTAATTAATAATCCAAAATACAGTATTCAGATATGTGTTTTTTCACTTTGGCGCAGTACAGCTTTGTTGATAGAGCTACTTTGCAGTTAAATGTGAATACAGCAATTTTGTAGTCACCACAGGTGAATTGAAAGGTGCCAAAAATACCTTTTATTATCCGAATACATTTCAGATACGTGTTTTTTTCACTTTTGGTCAGTCAAGCTTTGTTGATAGATCTACTTTGCAGTTAAATTTGAATACAGCAACTTTGTAGTCACCACAGGTTGATAGGTGCCAAAAAATACCTTTTATTATCAGTATACATTTCAGATACGTGTTTTTTTCACTTTGGCGCAGGCCAGCTGTGTTGATAGAGCCACCTTGCAGTTAAATTTGAATCCAGCAACTTTGTAGTCACCACAGTTGTACTGATAGGTGCCAAAAATACCTTTTAATATCCGTATACATTTCAGACAGGTGTTTTTTTCACTTTTGGTCAGTCAAGCTTTGTTGATAGATCTACTTTGCAGTTAAATTTGAATACAGCAATTTAGTAGTCACCACAGGTGAATTGATAGGTGCCAAAAAATACCTTATATTATCCCGTATACATTTCAGACTGGGTATTTTTCACTTTTGGTCAGTCAAGCTTTGTTCATAGAGCTACTTTGCAGTAGGAAGGCTGGAGGTCTACTCTGGAGGAAGGCTGGAGGTCTTACCTCACACTTCCGCTTCCGCACTCTGCTTCAGCACGACTGTTGACGTTGCGGCGTCATAAGGGCATTTTAACCTGCATGTTAATAGATGACAGACGCCAGCCTGGGCTCTCACCGCACCCACTGTAACTCCGGCCCTGGCTGCTGAACCTGCGTGTTAATAGATGACAGACGCTAGCCTGGTCTCTCACCGCATCCACTGTAAGTCTGGCAGCTGGACCTCCGTTTAAAAGATGGCTGATGGCAGCACTGGCTCTCACCGTTAGGGGCAATCAGGAGAGCTTCAAATTTCTCTAAAAAATCAGATTTTGAAAAGGTGATTTCTGTGAGGTTAAGTAGTGTCAAAAAGGGCTCCAGGGCTGGACACAAATTGCACAATTTGAGGCTTAAAATTTTCTGGGGCTGGAGTCACTATGGGGTCGCATCATCTGATCTCCAGGGGAGTCTGTCCCTAATCACTGAAGAAGGATTTGGAGGAAAAATGAAACCATTGAATTGATTGGCTGAATCACTCTCAGAAGCCAGGACAGCAAATGTCTTCTCAACTAAGAAGTGTTTTGGGGATGATTAGGACATTTTTATTACTTATGGGGTGTGCGGACAAATTAACACTTCTACACGTGTAAAAAATATCTTTAAAAACTGCAGGGAAGGGTGTATGTTGTATGTTATCACACTTGAAAAAAAAGCAAAATGATAATAATGTAAAACTATAAATAAAACTTCCCTAAATAAATTCTGTAAACAAATGTCAGTTACCAAAAAATATACTAAATGAGAGTCACTGTACAAAATAGCATAGTGCCACTTTGTGATCTGTGGGTCAAACAGGTTTAGGGGTCATGCTGTAACCCAGGACAGATATAGTCAATGTCCAGTGAAACTAAAATGGTGATTGAAAGACTCCTTTTTCGGCCCTTTTTAAATCTGGGGGTCATGCAGGTTTGGGGCTCATGCTGCGTTCCAGGACAGGGATATTCAATGTCCAGTTCAAGTAAAATGATGGTTCAAATCATACTGCCTTCTGGCACTTTTTAATTTGTGGATCATGCAGGTTTAAGGGTCATGCTGTGGTGCAAGACAGGGATAGTGAATGGTCTGTGATTTTTTTTCTGTGGCTTTTATAACCTAAGTGTGTTGCCTAAGATGTAGCACGTATCCATTTGACTGTTGTGGATGTTAATTCCAGCTTCTCCAGCCCTGTTTGGGTGTAAGGAGGTGTTGTTGCTCTCCCATAGACTTTAATGGTCATCGGTGATAATCTATCATCGACTATCGAATATCTTATTGATAATTGCTGATCTCGACTATCGACCCGATGACGATAGTCAATGTGATCGCTCATCACTAATTCCCACCTCTTTACAAACTTCCCAGGGGTGGGAGAGCGGGTACAAGCCATAATTTAGAGGCCTAGTATCCTAAGGGGTTGAAGGGTGGGGAGAGTACTAACCCCCCTGGAGATAATGCTACAACTATGGGCTGCTTCCCTCTCAATTATATTACCAGGTAAGTAGGCAAGACCCTAGGTAGGTATGCAAATAGGCAAGGCCCCAGGTAACTAGATCGGGCCTCTTTAGGTAGGTAGACTCCCGCTGGATAAGTTGGAAGCCCAGCCCCAGGTAGGTTGGTGAGTACCTAGCCACGGGTGGGTAGGTAAACAACCCCCCGTTAGATACGTCAGCCCCAGTTAGGCAGGTTGTTAGGCTACAGTTAGGTTGGTGGACCCCAGTTAGGTAGGCTGTAGGTAGGTGGTTGCCCCCAGTTAGGTAAGCTGTAGGTAGTTAGGGTCCCCTTTATATAGGCTTCAAGCAGTTAGGGACCCCCTTTAGGTAGTATACAGCCAGTTCGGGACCCCCTTTAGGTAGTATACAGGCAGATAGAGCCTCCTTTAGGTAGTATACAGACAGTTAGGGCATACATGCCAACTCTCCCGTTTTTGGCGGGGGGGGGGTCCCGCTATTTGGGGTCCCCTCCCGCCCTCCGGGGGCTCTTAAAATGGCCGCGGCTACATATTAGCGCTAGGGCGCTCCTCTGGCGCCGCCGGGCCGCTCCGGGCGGGTGAAGCGGCCGCTGCGCCCGCTTCACCCGCACGGAGTCTCGCTGTGCAGGGAGGAGGCAGGAGGGATCGTTCCTCTCCTCCCTCCTACCCCTGTATGTCCGGCGCCGGTGTGTGCGCCGCACATACAGGTCAGCGGCGAAGGGGAAGTGACGCGCGGCTGCAGGGGAGTGACGTGCGGCTGCTCTCACTTCCCCCTGCGCCGCTGAGGAGATCGTCCGGAGTGGCCGTGCTGCAGGAGCCTGGTGAGGTAAGTGGATTTTATTATTTTATTTTTATTAGCTATATGGGGGGCTCTGCCTGGCAACAATGGGGCACTACCTGGCTAACAATGGGGCACTACCTGGCAACAATGGGGGCACTACCTGGCAACAATGGGGGGTCTACCTGGCAACAGAGGGGGCACTACCTGGCAACAGAGGGGGCACTACCTGGCAACAATGGGGGCACTACCTGGCAACAGAGGGGGCACTACCTGGCTACAATGTGGACACTACCAGGCAACAGAGGGGACATCTACCTGGCAACAGAGTGGCACACTGGCAACAGAGGGGCATCTACCTGGCAACAAGGCACTACTGGCAAGAGGGGGCATACTGGCTACATGGGGGGTCTAATGGCAACATGGGGGCACTACCTGGCAACAATGGGGGTCTACCTGGCAACAATGGGGGCACTACCTGGCAACAGAGGGGCACTATCCTGGCAAAAATGGGGCACTACCTGGAACAGAGGGGGCTCTGCCTGGCAACAATGTGGACACTACCAGGCAACAGAGGGGACATCTACCTGGCAACAGAGTGGGGCACTATCTGGCAACAGAGGGGGCATCTACCTGGCAACAGAGGGGTCACTACCTGGCAACAGGGGGCACTACCTGGCAACAATGGGGGCACCTACAGGGAACACAGGGGTCATCTACCTGGCAACAGAGGGGGACTACCTGGCAACAATGGGGGCACTACCTGGCAACAGAGGGGACATCTACCTGGCAACAGAGGGGGCACTATCTGGCAACAAGGGGGCATCTACCTGGCAACAGAGGGGGCACTACCTGGCAACAATGGGGGCACTACCTGGCAACAAGTGGGCACTACCTGGCAACAGAGGGAAATTACCTGGCAAACAGAGGGGGCACTACTGGCAACAAAGGGGGCATACCTGAACAGGGGGCATCTACCTGGCAACAGAGGGGGCACTACCTGGCAACAATGGGGGCACTACCTGGCAAAGAGGGGCCACTACCTGGCAAACAATGGGGCACTACCTGGCAAACAATGGGGCATACCTGGCAACAGAGGGGGCATACCTGGAAACAATGGGGCACTACCTGGAAACAGTGGGGGCACTACCTGGCAACAGAGGGGGCACTACCTGGCAAACAATGGGGGCACTACCTGGCAACAATGGGGGAACTACCTGGCAACAAAGGGAGCACTACCTGGCAACAAAGGGGGCACTACCTGGCAACAGAGGGGGCACTACCTGGCAAACAGAGGGGGCACCTACCTGGCTACAGAGGGGGCATCTACTTGGCTACAAGGGGGCATCTACCTGCCTGTAAGTGGCACTACCTGCTTATGGGAGGTTACTACCTGGCTATAAGGGCATCTACCTTTCTTTCTTCCAAAGCCGTTATGCAGTTAGGTGGAGTGGGTGTGGCTTTTTGAAGGGGCGTGGCATACCGACAAGATGGGCGTGTCCATGCAAATTTTTGCCGTGGCGCGCGTAGCGCTCCGCCCACTAGAGTCTCCTGCTTTTTCATTTTCAAAAGTTGGCAACTATGAGTTAGGGGTCTCCTTTAGGTAGTATACAGGCAGGTAAGGCCTCCTTTAGGTAGTATACAGGCAGTTAGTGGTCTCTTTTAGGTAGTATACAGGTAGTTAGGGGCCTCCTTTAGCTAGTGTGCAGGAAGTCAGGGCCCACTCTTTAGCTAGTGTGTAGGTAGTCAGGGCCCCCTTTAGGTAGCCAGGGCCCCCCTTTAGTTAGCCAGGGCCCCCAGAGTTAGTCAGGGCCCCCCTTTATGTAGCCAGTGCCCCCCTTTATATAGCCAGAGCCCACATAGTTAGTCAGGGCCCCCCTTTATTAGTCAGGGCCCCCTTTATGTAGCCAGGGCCCCCTGTTATGTAGCCAGGGCCCCCCATTATGTAGTCCGGGCCCCCATAGTTAGTCAGGGCCCCCTATAGGTAGCCAGGTCCCCCCTGTAGATAGTCAGGACCCCCCTTTAGGTAGCCAGGGCCCCCATTGTTAGTCAGGACCCCCTTTGTTAGTCAGGACCCCATTTATGTAGTCAGGGCCCCCTCTGTTAGTCAGGGCCCCCTTTATAGCCAGGGCCCCCCTTTAGTTAGCCAGGGCCTCCCTTTGTTAGCCAGGGCCCCCCTTTAGATAGCCAGGGCCCCCCTTTGTTAGTCAGGACCCCATTTATGTAGTCAGTGCCCCCTTTGTTATTCAGGGCCCCCTTTGTAGCCAGGGCCCCAAGCCCCCTTTGTAGCCAGGGCCCCCTTTAAGATAGCCAGAGCCCCCTTTGTAGCCAGGGCCCCCCTTTAGGTAGCCCGGGCCCCCTTTAGTTAGCCAGGGCCTCCCTTTGTTAGCCAGGGCCCCCTTTGTAGCCAGGGCCCCCCTTTAGTTACCAGGGCCCCCCTTTGTTAGCCAGGGTGCCTTTAGTAGCCAGGGCCCCCCTTTGTTAGCCAGGGCCCCCCTTTGTTAGCCAGGGCCCCTTTGTAGCCAGGGCCTCCCTTTAGATAGCCAGGGCCCCCCTTTAGTTAGCCAGGGCCTCCCTTTGTTAGCCAGAGCCCCCTTTGTAGCCAGGGCCCCCCTTTAGTTACTAGGGCCCCCTTTGTTAGCCAGGGTGCCTTTAGTAGCCAGGGCCCCCCTTTGTTAGCCAGGGCCCCGCTTTTTTACCCGGGCCCCCTTTTGTAGCCAGGGCCTCCCTTTAGATAGCCAGGGCCCCCCTTTAGTTAGCCAGGGCCCCCCTTTGTTAGCCCGGGCCCCCCTTAGATAGCCAGGGCCCCCGTTTAGATAGCCACGGACCCACTATAGATAGCCAGGGCCCCCCTTTAGATAGCCGGGGCCCCCTTTTCTATAGCCAGAGCCCCCTTTGTAGCCAGGGCCCCCTTTAGTAACCAGGGCCCCCCTTTGTTAGCCAGGGTCCCTTTAGTAGCCAGGGCCCCCCTTTGTTAGCCAGGGCCCCTTTAGTAGCCAGGGCCTCCCTTTAGATAGCCAGGGCCCGCCTTTAGATAGCCAGGGACCCCTTTGTAGCCAGGGCCCCCCTTTGTAGCCAGGGCCCCCTTTGTTAGCCAGGGCCCCTTTAGTAGCCAGGGCCCCCCTTTGTTAGCCAGGGCCCGTTTAGTAGCCAGGGCCCCCCTTTGTTAGCCAGTGCCTCTTTAGAAATTCCAGCTCCCCCTTTATATAAGCCAGGGCCCCCTTTAGATAGCCAGGGCCCCATTTAGTAGCCAGGGCCCCCATTAGATAGCCAGGGCCCCCTTTAGAAAAGCCAGGGCCCCCTTTAGTAAAGACAGGGCCCCCTTTAGATAGCCAGGGCCCCCTTTAGAAAAGCCAGGGCCCCCTTTAGTAGCCAGGGCCCCCTTTGTAGTCAGGGACCCCCTGTAGGTAGATTTAAAAAAAAAAAAAAAAAACAGCCCCTTACCTGGCGCCGGCTCCTGGCCGCTCCGGCTCCCGCTCCTGGCCGGTCCCAGCTGCATCCCGCCGCCTCCTGCCGCCTACATCACCGCGCGCCTACGTCAGCAGTAGGGGCCGGCGCCCGGCAGGCTTAAGGCCTAATGCCTTAAGCCTGCCAGGGAGATCAGCGGAGCACAGCGCTAGTGGCGCTTGGTCTCTGTACGCCTGGGACGTGGACCCGGGCACCCAGGGACCAGATGCGCGGCCGGGCCCCGGGCAGCGACGGCACTGCCTCCGGGGCCCACAGCGGCTAGGGGGGGCCCACCGGGGGATTCACCGATCCCCCGGCGACCCAGTCCGAGTCTGTATATATTTCACTGTAATGCCTTGTGAATGCCATTTTCAGCTCACTCTCTGTACTTCACAGACTGCTTTTAGTTAGTTAGATAGCATTATTCTCTCCATAGACAGGAATAGTTAGGGAGTTTGGTATTGCTGGCTGCCTCTTTCCCACACCCAGAAGCTGCTATTTTGCAACATTTGCAGGATCACATAATGCCTAACTCTCATATACATGAATATATATTATACAGAGTGCTTGGATTTGCTAAAACATACTTAGTGCCCAGAAGTTCAGTTTTTGCAGTTTCAGGGTTTCAGTAATTGTATAATACACCATCTCCAAATGTCCTATGTGTCAAAGGGGCTTTTGGGCCCTCTCAGAATGAAGGGTCCCATAGAATCTGCACCTCCTATAGCTATGTCCCTGCTTGCAATCTGTCCCCATCTTTTCAGTTAGCCATTGAAAGGAATGAAGTACTTTAGCCTCTCAATTTTTGTCACTCTTAGAGACAAAGTTTCTTCACTAAGTTGTTCCACGTATTCATTTTACTGTTATGGATGGTAATTGCAGCTTCTCCTCACCTGTATAGGTATAAAAATTAACCAGAACATCTTCTCCCATTGACTTTAATGGGGTTTGAGTTCTAGTTAAAAAAGAACATCGAACTGAAAACACTAAAATTCGGGGTTCTAATCGAACTAGAACTTTTTACTGCTTGTTCATCTCTACAAGTTATCTCCGGGACACTGCTGACAACCGCTACATATAGGAGACCCTTGACTTTTATCTCATTACTGGGGATTTCCTAACCATCTGAGGATACACGCACGCTAGCACCTAAGCAAACCTTCTTCTTTGCCAGGTCTTGCAGGTCACCTTTTCCATATGTTTTTCTATCAATCAGCTCAAAGCCAGCTGGGCAGTCACATTCATAGTTGACCACAAAGTCACGGTATACATGTAAGCAGCCACCAAAATTCTACAAAATTCATTTAAATTACACTCATTATACATATCAATGCATTCCTCTGATTTACACTTGAATTTTCCAGGTGCTGAAAACTGATTGACATATTTACAGCAAATCTCATCAGTGCCATCAAAATAGTCTTTCACACCTTTGTTTATTACCATGTATGCATGGGCATAACTATAGCAGTAGCAGCCGCCATGGAACCCAAAGCTTGAGGGGACGCACCCAGGTGTAAGCGCATTGTACTATTTTGTAGATAATAGGGTTTTTCTTCTACCTACCACTACCATTTGGGCCCTCTGATATATAACACTATATTTATAGCTATTACTACCTAGACTGCAGTTTGAGTTTCTTATCATTAGGTGTTGGGGCCCTGCCTTATTTTGCTATGGGGGTCCTATAAATGCTAGTTACACCCCTGCATGTATGCAGTTCCCATCCTCACATTTAAACTGACCTTGCTGGCAGGTACGAGAAGGTCAGTTCATTTCATTACTTCTATCTGACCAATTTTCATCAACATCTCACAATAACACTGCCACCCTACAGCGTCCATTCCCACACTGAAACTCTTCAAAGTATTTTTGCCCCATGGTCAATAACTGGTGCCTTCACACTCTTAAAAGGGTTGTCTCACTACAAGGATTGCCTATTATGTTTAAGATCCTGCAAAACTAAGTCACTTTGCAATATGAGTCTATTAACCGTGTCCTACCTATTCCTAGATATCCCCTCTTGTTTGGGCTGCATCAGCTCCTCAGGTCGCTATAGTTACAGACCGTCCAATCTCTGCTGATAGGCTGCCAGCTCTGGTCGCTATAGCTACCGACCTGGTTTCCTCAGCAGCTCATCACTACAGGCCAGTAGTAGCCAGTAAATGTACCCCGATTTTCAAAAATTAAACGGAGAGAACAGGACTGAGGTAAGATGAATCGATGTGGTGAGACAACCCCTTTAATACCAGCCCCTTAACATACATCAGCAGGAGAATCAGATTCTTGGTATGGCTTATCCCTTCCATGCACCACCATTGCACTCTTCACATTAGAACATGCAAACGTCTCTTTAGACCAACAGGAGCAGAACATAACTGGCTGTCACTAGCAACCACATTAGCTGCACCAGAATCTGTGGCAGTGGCACTATTCTACATGTTGTCATCAAGCACAGGTCACACATCCTCTTCGATACTCCCAGCACTGTTAACCACAACCTCTAGGGGTGCTCTTAATCTAGTCTGCTCTGGCCGTTGTTTCATTAACAGCTAGTTCAGATTTGGCAGTAGCTGGAGCTAACTCTTTGACCCAGCTACCCTCCTCCTATTCAGGTAGTGTGACAGAGCTATTTATTACAGGCACATTTATCTCATTAGTGACATTTCCAATGGACAATATTACACATATGTTGTGAACAGAGTGCATCAGACTTTTCAAGTCCACAATGAACTGTGTCAGTCTTATTGACAATCAGGATGGTCTCTGCACTCTCAGGACTCTTCTTTCTTTTTAGCATGTCTGGGCCTCCGCTTGTCCACCTATTTCTACATTCAGCAGGTTAGACAGCAAGTCTCCACCCACCTACAGCTCAGGGTCCTTCAGAGATGAAAACTCTGGTTCTTTCCTCTTAGGCAGTGACACCGCACACTCTGCAGGGGGCACTTTCCGAAAAGAAGCAACCTGCTTTGCGTGACACCCTCACTGTCCCGCACAACTGCCAGAAATAGGGTCTCTGTCCAGTCGAAACTCAACTTGGAGGCCCTCAAATACTTCAAATACATGGTTATCAGTCCACAACAGGTGACAAAAAGCAGTGCCACAGTCTTACCCAGTTCTGGTCAGATCTTCCCCAAGGGTACAATTTCTCGGTGCACTCTGGAGACCTTTTTATGACAGTCCAGATCAACCAACAGGGGCATCCCACCCACCAGCAACTCCAGTGTTCCTGGATACCTATCCTCTGATCTCCTGCTCAGAGGACACTCAAGAGCACTCCTCTTTTTGACAAATTTGCCCGC
>JAODAL010076475.1:0-13613 GCA_025379985.1 Phyllomedusa bahiana | reverse complement strand
TAAGGGTATGTTCCAGGGCGTTTGCAGATTACTGTATGTGCCACTATACCCCGGGTGTTTTAGAAGTACGTGTTTAGATTCAGTAATGGGAATAATTATTCAATTTCTCTCCCTTCTCCATCTGCCCCAGACTACCATGATGACTTCTTCCAGCTTTGGCGTCTTGCTTTTCCAGCAAACTCCACACCCATTCCCCACCCTCTACAAAAATTCACCATCCTTCTGCTGCCCTCAGTGCTGGATCTGTCATTGACCCGTTATTGTT
Source organism: Phyllomedusa bahiana (assembly GCA_025379985.1). Lineage (NCBI taxonomy): Eukaryota > Metazoa > Chordata > Amphibia > Anura > Hylidae > Phyllomedusa > Phyllomedusa bahiana. Next base: position 13,348 of record JAODAL010076475.1, on the reverse strand, counting down.
TCTGCTGTACTTTAGAAATAAATCATAGTGCCAGATACAGTAGTGACCCCAAAATAATAGTGGCAGGTACAGTGTCCCCAAAAATAGTGCCCCACACTATAATAGTGACTAATGGTGCTTAACACTGTAAAAACTACATATTTTCTGCTCCACACAATAAAATTGCCCCATTTTGATCCCACACATTGATGCCGCTTCTCTTGGTACCTGTTGCTTATGATGGAGGTGATGCCTCCCTACTGTGTTACACCCAAGTCTATTCTGCTTCAAGCAGCCTCACTACATTGACCACAAAGCACCCTCTGTTGGATGTAACAAATCCTCAATTTGCTTTTGACCCACCGAGTCTTGAGAAAGCAAAAAGGATTTTAGCCAAGCCAGTATCTCTCATCTGCAGACAACGCTGTTTCGGGATTTTTGTCCCTCTCAGTGCAGAGCAGAGCGATACTGGCTGGCTGTGTGGGAGGCATCGAGTGGCTCAGGAAGGGAAGATCTCTCCTTAAGGGGAGCACCGAACGAATGGCTTGTAGAGTTTGTTTTTCTTTTTTGCCCTCTACTTAGCATCTGCATATCACAAGGCATTATGGGAAAGGGGCTGAGAAGCCCAAAGCACCCTCTGTTGGATGTAACAAATCCTCAATTTGCTTTTGACCCACCGAGTCTTGAGAAAGCAAAAAGGATTTTAGCCAAGCCAGTATCTCTCATCTGCAGACAACGCTGTTTCGGGATTTTGTCCCTCTTCAGTGCAGAGCAGAGCGATACTGGCTAGCTGTACATTGACCATTGACCACACTCTTCAGGGTGGTTGTCTCCTGGTCTCAGAGCCTCTGGTCTCCTTTAGTCTGCCTCATACTGCAGCACCACTACCTTGTGTATGGTTGTAGCCAGAAGTCTTCTTTGGTTGGTTCCTTTCTGTTACAAATGATTTTGCTTTGGTCAGGAGATAAAGAAGATTTTATCTCCTCTTAGATTACACAAGTTGTTCCGGTTACTGACCACCTTTCCCCAAGACTCTCTCTTCTGTGTCTTATTTTTCATTCCTCTAAGCTGCTGTTAGTCAGTTCAACCATGGTGAATCTCTCAATGCAGTCTTATCTCCAGTAACAGAGTTTGTTTACTAAACTAAATGAAAGCCTTGTATAGTACACTTGGTAAATCTCCTGCAGTCATGTCAATGTAACAGGAATAGCTAGGAACAGCAGAGTTGATATACCAATCACTGCTATAGAGCCACCCACAGTCTTACCAGAAAGTGTGAGTCTAAAGCTGGCTGTGGCTCTGTGAAACTGAGACAACCCTTTAAGTTATGTAAATAGTTCCAAATTGGGAGAAAGATGATACAGAGCTAAAGTTGTAGGTCTTAGGGACAGAAGAGGCTACAGACTGTGCCCTATACAGCAGCATGAGTGCTATGGACAGTATATAAATTAAAGTCCCACTACAAGAAAGGATAGCAGAATACACAAGGCTAGATAGATATGTAGTTGTCACTTGGAATTCATGTCGTTGCTATGTAATGGTTCTGGTACATTCTATCCTGATGTGATTGATATGTTATAGCATTCATACAAGATTTTCAATTAGATTTCTAAATATTTGGTTGGATGGGCTTGCAAAGTCAAATTTTTCACAGTCACAAGTGAGCTCAGAACAGGGGTCTTCCTAGTTGGTTATTCAGTGTGCATAAGCCAAAAGGGGGTGACATGACTGGAAGAGAAAACTACCAGCAGGTTAAAAAAAATATTAAAATTCAAGCTCCTTGCAGAGACCTTATGTAAGTGAAATTCAAAACTAATTCTAAAAAATTAAAGGGGTTTTGCCACGATCTCATTTCATACCTCCTGCATCCAGCTCTTCAGCTCTGTGTGCTCAGAAGGGGGCGTGTGTGATTTGTTTGAATTGCATATCATGTGACCCAGCAGGATGACATCACCATGCCTCTCCTGTCTGTAGTCAAAGAAAGGTCTGTTTATGTGTAGGACTGTAAGTAACTACATTATAGCTCAGAGGTAAAACTTTTGCCTTCAGGCACAAAGGTCCTCAGTTCAAATCCCTGCAGGAACCAAACCTGTGGTTTTTATTTCTCTTTATCAATGCACAGACCTCATTGAGGTTTCTTTTTTATTTATTTGCACTGTTTGACTAATTACTAAGGAGAACAGAGAACGGGAGTAGAATGACAGCACCTGGGGTTTGAACACTCAGTAGCTGCCTGAGGGGAGAGGTGATGTCTGAGCATGTGCGACCAGGACTGAGGAGCTCTCCACCCTGGTCGTATCCCCTGGAGACGAGCTGTAAACAATGGAGCACTAAAGGAGCAGCTAAGACAAAAACAGTGCATTATTTTTAATAATAATGAATGGTGAAAATGTTTATTTAATTTACAAACTTCCCACGTCAATTTAACTTCGTGGCAAAACCCCTTTAATTATCTTAAAATGTAGGTAATGTTTGCAACCATTCATGTCACTATAAACTGTAAGTGCAGTTGTTCTTTAACTCCTATACTTTGCTATACCAATTAAAACATGATTTACTGAGCTTCTTTCACTACACATACACATACACTCCATATACTAAATTCAAACATATTATAATCATTAGGTCAATCAGGGTTATAAAATCTGTACTTTTCATTAAGTATGTTGTGTGAAAAAATAAAGTTTCAAATGTTTGAAAGTAAAATAACCTTCAGGAAAAACAATATTATCTCTTCAAATGTAGCATGGAGAATCGGATGACTGGTTTTTCTGAGCCCTTTCGACCTAGAGACACAGGCATTGTCATTATTAGTGATGCATTATCGTTCAGAGGACGGAGAGCATGATGATCACACAAGCCCATTTAACTCTTCCGTGCATGATAACGCATCACCATACTGTAGAAAATGAGACATGCTCTAAGAGTTTGAAAGATAATGAAAAATGGAATATGTTGCAAGGCGCTAGGTATGTAAAGTACACTTAGGCACTGATGCCTTGTGGATAAAAAGGGTTCTTATAGAAAATGCATTTTTCATCTATGTATTAGCTTTTATATTTTTGCTAATTTCATAATGATAATAATACGCAGTGATAGGAAGTATAGAATTAAGTATATTAACCTTAAAAGTATACGCTATTTTGTATTTCCTGGAAATGGTGATAATAGGATTCTGTAATACGAATATGCTACACTGTGTAGTTAGGTGATGAAAACATGATGAGGTAATTAAAAGAAAAACTTGGGTGTTATGTATGAAAATTGTGGTTTAAAATGAGGGATCTGCTGTCTATGGACATGTATAGTAGCGTGGAGTTCATTTTGTGCACTTCTGAAATGTGGCTTTTTTGGGTTTAACTGAAAATTTAGCATGCCAAAGATGTTCCTACTCATACTGTAAATGAAAGATTTAGGAAGGATATGATAAAAAATTTAAGACATTGGTCCCCAGTGACACTTTTAACATGGAGACAGTGGGATTCCAGCATTATCTGCAGTTGTTCTTGATTTTTTTTTTGGACCTTTAGCAATGGCCTAATTTCAGTGCATATGCTGTAGGTTTTTAAATGGGTCTGGAAAACCTCCCTAAGTTTGCAAAGGGGTTTCCGTTGGTATGAAGCAATGCCATAAGTAGGAAATTCAAATAATAAGCCTCTGAATGCTTCCATGTGAAATAAATAGCTATAGTAAAGTTTAAAGCTTATGGACCCTACAGGGTTTAAAAAGGGGAAAACCTTTTCACTAGGTATTCCCCCCCTTGTAAAGGCAGCACAAGTAGTGTCAGACCTGCTGTTCCAGCACTGTGCCCCTTTTTTGAAAGATGCGGGAGTTTTAGGATTTCCCCCCGAAATCTTATTATGTTTGGGGTTTTTACCCCCCGCCCCAAAGGTACCCTCCCCACTGAAGTTATTCACTTGTTTCACCTATTAAAAAGTAACGGTTTTTATCAGTTGAGGTGGGGGGGCTGCTCAGATGGGGGGGTTTTTGAAAAAAAAAATGACTCTTTGATTGACTCTTCAAATGATCTTTGGCTAAAAAACTGCAGATTTGAGTTTAAAATCAGAAAATGCTGTTTTACAGAAAAAGGGGGACACAGAGCTGGAAACGCGGTCTGTCCATAGCTTGTTCTGCCCTCAGAAAGGGGGGGCAAAAAATTATGTGAAGGTTCCCTTTAACCTAAAGGGGCGCCATGAGCTTAAAAGACTTTACTATAGTATTTTTTAAATGGAAGATTCAGAGGTTTTAAATTTAAATTTTCCTACTTTGGCTTGCTTCATCCCAACGGTCCCCAATAAATTTGTAGGGAGGTTTCTTTAAGTGAAAAAAAAAGTGAAAACAGCTGTTTCCCCTAAAACCCTTAGTTTTAGGGAATGTTGAAAAAATGTTTAGGTCTAAAACTCAAATTTTTGCCCTAGTTACCCATGGGCAAAAAGGAGTTTTAGCCCTAAAAGTTTTTATGTGGCCCCTTAGTTCTCAATGAACTTATACAATATTCGATAGAATATGTCATCAATGTGTAATAGGTACTGATGCCAACTCTAGGACCCACTCCCTCACTGAGCTGTACTTGGAACTCCATTTAAAATGTATTGATGGCATGTCCTATCGATATACTTTTAATGTGTAAGCTGGAACAGCCCTTTGAGGCTGTCTTTTTGCAAATTTGTTCTATTGGTCAATTATGATAATGTATCCAGTGTGGGGAGTTTCTGTATTAATTTTTGCTTTTCTTACTTTGTAAAAAACCCTTCCCGGGTTCTGCTGAAAACGCGTTTTTCTGTTTACATTGGAATCATTTACTGCGATGTGTCTATCTACCTCCCTCCCGCCCTCAATCTCCGCAAATTCCCCTCTCCTTCTTCCCTTTGGAAATCCTTATGCGGCAAGATCAAATGGGTGTACATTCACAGGCAGCCCTGAAACAACCAAAACACTGGGCTTGACACAACTTAATCTCCTGGGCTTGACACAGAGCTGTTTCCTGTGTGTACAAACACATTGAACCACTGAGCTACTGGTCATTAAACAGGTAATGTGAAACTGCACAGAAAATGTAATGCAAGTGCATTACAAATGTGCCAAACTATGTAAACATTTGTTCAAAAAAATTTTAGTGGGTTGAAAAAAGTATTTTACCCTTAAAATTTTTTTCCAAATTTTTAATTGTTTTCAGCCACAAATTAAGTTTTATTTTTTAAAATTGTTTTTTTGATAGAGCAACACAAACTAGCAAATATTTGTCAAGTATAAAAAACATTATATGTGCTTTGTCAAATTTTCAAAAAAATAAAGAAATTACAGCTGTTTTGTGAAGGCATCAGAGGTTTGTTAGAGAACTTTAGTCAACAAACCACATAATGAAAACCAAGGAACACAGCAACTCAGTTCAGCCTAGGCAGCTCAGAGGTAAAGTTGTGGCAAAGTGTATTGTAGGGTTAGGTTTTAAAAAATAGCCCAAGCTTGAACATCTCGGAGCATGTTAAATCCCATTTCCATAAAATAAAAGGGTTTGGGCCACAACGAAAATTTGGGCCCGAAAACTCCCCCTAAAAGTTAGACAAGATCACTAATTAGAAAAGAGCCAAGGGGCCCCCTTTGGTCACTCTGGAGAGTTAAAAAAACGTTTTTGTTTTTTAAAACGATTTCGGGGGACTTGGGCCCAAAAAGCCCAGGGCAAGGCTCAAGGTAATTTTTTCGAAATATTCCCTGTTCCACACCCACCCCAGAGGGGCAGGGGAGATTAGAGAAGTGAATTAGTGGTCAAAAATTGGTGTTGGAAGAGGGTTTGGGTTTTTGGAGAATGGGCTGCTTCTGTCTTGGCTACGGACTCTATGTAGGGATGGGCTGCACCTAAATGGGGGGGTGCGCTGTTTTGGGGGGGAAAAAATGGCGGAAATTTGGAGGAAATTTAAATGGGACGGGGGGGGGAGGGTAAACAACATTAGATGCAAGATAGTAAAGATAGAGAGTGGGAATTAGGAAAAAAAACAGGGGGTGGAGTGGAGGGGGGGGGTTTGTAGAATGTTTTAAAAAGATGGGAAAAAGGAATAAAAACTGAAAAATCTAAAAATTGATGCTGACCAATGCAGGATTTTTGACAAAAAATTAATGAACTAGAGTATTAATAGTGAAGAAAAAATATGACAAGTGGGGTAACTGAGACATGGTGGACGAGGTACGGACTGGGGGTTTAACCTTGAGGGTTACAGTCTATTTAGAAAGGATCGAAAAGACGGAAAGGGGGAGGTTTTGTTTATGTAAAATCCTGTTGAAGCCAACCTCGGGAAGTATAGGTACAGGTAATGAACTGGGATTTATGGGAAAATTTACATGGGGGGTAACAATAACAATATAACAAAAGGGGTTGCATACCCCCCAAATATAAAAAAACCTGGAAGGTTTTTATCCTCAGGCAAAAGAGAGGCGGAAATGGGAAATGAGGTTATTATTATGGGCGGACTTTAACTTCCAGACATCAATTGGAAATCTAAAATTTTTGTAGCTTCATAAGGAAAAAGGGTTTTTGTAATAACTAATGAAAATTCCCTTTGCCAAAGGGTGCGGAAAACCGACAAGGAAAGGCCCTTTAGACTAATATTAATAATGACCTGACAGGTAAAAAAGGTTCGGTTGGGGGACCTAGGGAATAGTGACCTTTTTTAATAAATTTCTTTTTTCCCTTTATAGAGTTTTTTGTCAAGGAGCCCCAAAAAAACTGAAATTTTTGGAAGGTAATTTTATTTGTTAGGGGGGCCTAAACCGTATTACGGGGGGCAAAAGGTTTAAATATGGCGAATAATAATAAATGGGATATTTTTTAAAAAAATTAGGGTCCACTGTGATAGGTACATACCTTATGGTAAAAAAAAAAATTTGAAAAGGAAAAAAAAAAAAAGGGGTCAACAGGGATGTAAAAAAGGGAAAAAAAAACAAAAAGAAAGGTTTTACCTTCTAAACAGGAGGGGCCGTGGGAAAAGGCACTAAAAAGCCTCTGTTGTATATAAAGGGTATAAAAAAAAAGTAAAGGAAGCAAAGCTGGGACGGAAGACATATTATAGAAAGTAAAAAAACCCAAAAATTTTTTTTTAACCCTTTTAAAAAGTAAAAAGATTAAAACAGAAAATGTTGGCCCCTTTGAAAAAATACGAGGGGAGACGTAGAGGGGGTGAGAAAAAAAACAAAAGTATTAAACACTTTTTTCTCAATGATTTAAGGGGATGACCTTCCGTTGAAAAGAGGATGTGGTAAATCAACTTAAAAGTTTTTGTCTAACCCCGAAAAGAAAGGGACTCCCTTTAGGAATTTAAAATAGACAAATCCCCCAGGTCAGATGGCATACCCCAGTGTCCCAAGAGAGTTAAGTGATGTCATAGATGGCCCCTATTCTTAAAATTCTTGGGCTGTCTAAAAACGGGGTATGTCCCAAAGGATTGGGCATAGGAAAATTTTTGGTTTCCAAAAATTCAAAAAGGGGTCAAAATGATCCGGGAAAATATAGGCCCGTAAACTTAACTTGTTGTAGGTAAAATGTTTGAAGGTTTTCTCGGATGCTATCCTGGGATCTCACTGAAAATAAAAGTATAACGCCGTTCCGCTGGGTTCATGAAGGATGTCCCGTCAGACTTTAAATTCCTAGCTTCTATGGGAAGTCTGCTAGACTGGATCGGGGTGAGGGATGGATGTATATATCTAGATTTTTTCTAAAGCATTTGATACTGTGCCCCATAAAAGGTTGGTAAATAAAAAAAGAATGCTTGGACTGGGGAAATGTGTGAAGTTAATAAAAAGTCACTGTGAAAAAAGGTTTGTAATTTAAAGGAAATATCAACGGATTTTTGTTCTGTGGGGGACCACCCGGGTCAGTATTGGGCCCATCCCCTTTAACATTTTCATTAATGATTTACACAGGGAATACACGTAGAATTCATCTTTGCAGACGATACTAAGCTCTGTAAGTAAACAAAAATAGAGGGGAAAAAGTTATTACAAAGGGATCTGGATAAGTTGGAGGCCCGGGAAGGGAAAAGGGGCAGATGAGGGTTTTTTAAAACTGATAAAAGCAAGGTTTATGCACATGGGGAAAAGAAAAATTACATGATTAAGTTAAATGGAAAAAACATGGGGAAAAGTGAATGGAGAAGGGCTTGGGAATCTGGTGGACAGTAAACTTAAATTTTAGCAGCCCCGTGTCAGGAGCAGAGCCAAAGCAAATAGGTCTGGGGTGCATTTAAAAGGGGGATGATGCCATGTGGAATATTATTCTCCCTTATACAAAATCACTGGTTAGACCCCAATTTGGAATTTGGGACATTTTGGGCCAGTGCCAGGAAAGTTGTGAGCTTGAACGGGACAAAGGCGGGAACAAAAATAATAAAAGGGCTGGGTGGACCGTAACAGAAATTTGGAAAAATTAGGGTTATTTTTGTTTAGAGAAAAGAAGGCTTTGGGGGAATAATAAATATGTTTAATACTCAAAAAGGGAATATAGAGTCTCTCCCAAAATTTTTTATTTTCACAGGGGTGTATCTGAAAAGGGGGCATCCCTTACGTCTTGAGGAACGAAAGTTTTACATAAAATGAAAGGGATTTTTACTTTGAGCAGTGAGACTATGGAATTTTTGCCGGGGGACTTGTCATGGTGAAAATTTAATAAACCAGTTCAAAAAAGGGGTTTTTGGTGCATTTCTGGAGCGTAATAGTATAACAAGTTCAGGATAGGATTCAGGAGAGGGTCATTGATCCCGGGGTTTTTTCTGATTGCAGATTGGGTCAGGAAGGAAAAAATTTTCCCCAGAGTAGGGGTTGGTTCTACCTATTGGGGTTTTTTGCCTTCCTTTGGGTCAAAAAACCCTTAGCGCAAAAGGCGAACTGGATGGAGATTGTCTTTTTTTAGCCTTCAAAATTGAAACTATGAGTTGCAGAGATCAAAGCTCAGGTGGAAGTATCTGTCAAGGACAAATTGTTGTTACTCCCCAAAAAATTTTTTTTTATGGGGGAGTACAAGAAAAAAAATCTTTTGAAACCAAAACTACAAAAGAGTGTTTGCAGTTTGTTTTAAAACTTTTAGGGGACAAGCAAGCATGTGGAAGAAAGGGGTCTGGTCAGATGAGACCAAATGGAAAATTTTTGACCTAAATACCAAAGCTTTTGTGTGCAAGAAAGCCCCCACTGAATTTACCTGGCCCCTGGGGGGTGGGGAGGCTTTGCTTTAGACCCAAAAAAAGTACTGGCAAAGAGCATCATAGTAAAACGATCTTTTTAATCCTTTCTGCTTTTGGAGGGAACATTTTTTTTTAATTCAAAAAAATATTTATAAGAATAATTTAAAAAAAAATAAACTTTTAAATTTAGCTTTAAAATTCATTTGCCTTGTTGTTTTAATAGAAAAATTATGTTCATAATAAAATCCAACACAGTCCGAATGTGAAGATAAAATCTTTCCCTTTGTATTTTCTGTCCTTAAAATGTCATTATACAAAATTATATCTCTTTACTCCCCGCTAAAATCAAGATGTTCTTTTTCAAGGGGGATCTGTTTAATCAAAACCCAACCGTTTTTATCAACTTAATTTCCCCCCCTTTTCCCATTTGTTACATTGCAAAAAGATTAAAAGGGTTTTTATAATGTTTTAACACACTACTTGGGTTCCTAATCACCAGCCCCAAAGGCAATGTCTCCTTCTTTCCTAACCCTCTGCTGCAACTTCAAGAGTATTGAGGAAGTAAGATTTTCAAAGCCCAGCATCGCTCAGTTTGAAGGTGCACTATGGATTAACAAGTAAAGGTTTTTGTCCTTTGGGTCACCAAATTCTGCATATTTCTTTTAGATTAATGGATATTTTCGTGGTCCACCTGGTGAAATAAAATGCATTGTATGCAGAACTTAATTTACAGTCAGGACAGACAAAACTGTGTTCATTTTGCTTTTATACACTGTTTTTGGGCCCAAAGGATGTGATGATGAGTCAAAAAGCATAGCCAAATTTCTTTTATCCCATCCGTTGTGATTGTAAGAAATAAACAGGACATTTCAGAGCATTCACTAAAAAAAAAATAAAAATTTTTGAAAATAACATAAAAAAAAATGCAGTAAGAAAAACAAATGTTTTATTAATTTTTCTCTAGAAAATATATAGAAGTATATGCCTTTGATGCAAGTAAAGTAGTCCCTTTTACGTTTGTATACAGTGTACATTTGGTTGGCCCCCCCAGAATAAAAACAAACCCCAGCCCTCAATGTTAAAACCCCTGGCAACAAAAGTGAGTATATCCCCCAAATGAAAAAGGACAAATTGTGAAAAAAGTATCAAATTTTGTGTGGCCCCATTATTTTCCAGCCTGCCTTAAACTTTCTTTGGATGGGGTCCTTTGGCTCCCAAGTTGCAGTCATGGTCCTTTCCCCTCATGCATAACGACATCACAGAGTGGTGGATGTTTGAGACCTTCCCCTCCTCCCCCTTCATTTGAGATGCCCCAATGATGCTCAATAGGATTTAGGTCTGGAGACATGCGTGGCTATTCCGGCACCTTTTCCCTCATTTTCTTTGGCAAGGCAGTGGTTGTCTTGGAGGTGTGGGTTCGTTATCATGTTGAAATACTGCTCTGTGGCCAATTTCCGAAGGCAGGGGATCTGCTCCACCTCAGTATGTCACAGTACATTGTTGGCATTCATGTTTTTCTCAATCAACTGTAGCTCCCCACAGCCGGCAGCACTCATGCAGCCACAAAGCACAACACTCCTCCACCATGCTTCAGTGTAGGCAAGACACACATTGTCTTTTACTCCTCACCTGGTTGCCACCACACATACCGGACACCATCATGAACCAAATAAGTTTATCTTGGTCTCATCGACCACAGGACATGGTTCCAGAAATTCATAACCTTTGTCTGCCTGTCTTTGGCAAACTCTTCGCAGGCTTACTTGTGCATCATCTTTAGAAGAGGTTTTCTTCTGGGATGATAGCAATGCAGAACAATTTGTATGCAGTGTGCAGTGTATGGTCTGAGGACTGACATGCTGACCCCTTTGGATGTAATGCTGAATGTGTGCACTCAACTTCTTTGGTTTACCATAATGAGTCTTGTTCTGAGTGGAACCTGTCTTATTAAACTGCTGTATGGTCTCAGAGTGTTGGCAATCGTCTTATATCCTAGGTCATCTTTATGTAGAGCAACAATTCTTTTTTCAGATCCTCAAACAGATTTTCGGCTATGAGGTGCTATGTTGAACTTCCAGTAACCAGTATGAAAGAGTGTGAGAGTGATAACACCAAATTTACACACCTTGCTCCCCATTTTACACCTGAGACTTTGTAACACTGACTAGACTAAATAAGTTTAATTCTTTTAACTCCCTCCTCATAACTAAGATGTTCTTTTCCCCTTACTAGTTTGGTTGCTTCTCTTTGCACTTTTTCTAGCTCCGTTACATCCTTTCTATATCATATTCCAAGTGAGGCCGCACCAATGCTTTATAAAGCGGTAATATTACATCCTGCTGGCCTTAGAGGCAATGATTGACATTGCATGCTGTTCTGTAGTTTATGATCCTTCTCAACAAGCAATTTTCCCAGTTTTTCACCTCCTAGGACATATGATGCCTGTAGATTATTAGTACCAAGATATAGAACTTTACATTTATCTACATTGAACCTCAATTGCCAAGTGGCTATCCAAACACTCAGTGTGTCCAGGTCTGCTTGCAATTTATGAACATCTTCCATAGATTGCTCTACACTACATAGCTTGGTGTCATCTGCAAAACTAGAACCAGTGCTATTAATTCCTCCCCTATATTATTAATAAATAAACTGAGCATTGGGGCACACCAGTCATAACTAGGGACCATTCAGAGTAGAAATAATTTACCACCACTCTCTGAGTCTGATCCAATGGCCAGTTTGCGATCTAATTACACACTGTTATTTCTAACCCAATAGATTTTAATTTACGCAATAGACGCTTATGTTGTACAGTGTCAAACGCCTTTGCAAAGTCTAAAAACACAATATCCACAGCTGCCCCGCTATCCAGACTTCTACTCACCTCTTCATAAAAACAGATCAGGTTGGTCTGACACCTTCTGTCTTTAGTAAAACCATGCTGGCAATCACTTATAATATTATATTCAGCCACATAATCCTGTATATAATCCCATATTAGCCCCTCAAACAGTTTTCCCACAACAGATGTTAAACTTACTGGTCTATATTTACCTGGGCAAGACCTAGAGCCCTTTTTGAACACTGGAACCACATTTTTCTTTGCCCCAGTCTCCTGGCACTATACCAGTCACCAGGGAATCTCTACATACATGTAGAGGGGCACAGAAATAATTGAGCTGAGTTCTTTAAAAACCCTTTGGTGTATGCCATCTGGGCCGGGAGCCTTGTTCACATTCAGCTTATTAATCTTGACTTGGACCATTTCTACACTCAGCCAATTTATTAAATCAGTTGATTATTAACAGTACTGTCATCGCCTACATCCACTCTGTGCAGCTCCCATCAGCTCTGGCACCACTCCCATCAGCACTGGCCCTGCCTATATCATCAGTTATCCCACCCACATCAATAGGGACAGTGTCCCTATCAACTACTTTCTCCTCTATTGTATATACAGAGCTGAAGAACCTGTTTATTAGCTCTGCCTTCTCCTGATCCCCAGTGACCAGCTCCCCATTATTACAATTTAAGGGTCCTACAAGCTATGACTTTGGTTTTTTGGCATTTATTTGTTTAAATAATTTCATGGGGTTTGTCTTGCTGTCATTGGCCATCTGCCTTTCATTTTGTATTTTAACTGATTTGATTAGCAACATGCTCACATCTCTCACAGTTGTATTTACCCTGGACCTGCTGCTCCACTAATGCATACATATGGCAGATTGTACACTGAAGAACATTGCCGTCATGCTGCCCATTATCTGGTTACAACAGCAGTTAAGATTTAAAAAATAAAGGTTTTTTATTTACGGTTTTTTTCATTTTGTTTTTTTAACTCTGGTTTTTTAACTCCACTCCATTTACCACTCAGTGCAAGCAGCTCAGTCAGAGTACACTCAGAATAGTCCTGGAGTAGAATTTAAGCATCTGGGACCAGTTAACCCCTTCCCTAATTAGGTGCTCCAGCTTTAGGCTCCCACTTCTTGTTCAGGCTCTGGGTGGTTCTACAGCAGCAATTGACGTATCAGTTTTGCTATTCCCTGCTAAGCCTGTTAAAGGGACATTGCTAACCAAATGTTTTAAATAATAATGCAGAAGGCAACAGAGCTCTAATGGGTTAAAGTTTGTCAGTAAGAATCATAAACAAGTTCCTGTGCTTGAGATAACACACAGCAGGGAGTCAAGTCATGGTTGGCCAT